>LPNX010902861.1:11398-129639 GCA_001517045.1 Pseudotsuga menziesii | reverse complement strand
CTTTCATGTGTTAATGAACTGTTTTGAAGAATGATTGAAGCATTTGTAGGAGGCCTTGATAACATGCCTGCTACCTTATTATGAATTCCCTTTTTGTACTTGATTACAAGATGAAACTGTTGTAAGAATCCCATCCATCTTAAATGCCTACTTTGTTGTATTTTAGTCTGAGATTGTAAATATTGAAGTGGCTGATGATCAGTATGTATGACTGTTTCTTTTCCCATGATATAATGTTTCCACTTCTTCACACTCTGTACTAAAGCATACAATTCTTTGTCATAGGTCGGATAGTTACTTACCGCAGTAGAGAATGTTTCTGAATGGTAATAGACTGGCTTCCTCCCTTCAATCAAAACGGCTCCCATGGCAAACCCATTGGCATCGGTTTCGATCTCAAATGGCTGCTACAAATCCAGCAATGTCAGAACTGGTGCGGTGCTAATCCTTTCCTTCAAAGTGTCGAAGGCTCTCTGATGCTTGCCTCCCCACTGGAAAATTTTTTTGACACTTGTCAACGCATGTAAAGGCACAGTAATGGAGGAAAACCCATAAATGAATTTCCTCCAATACTGAACCGCACCCAGAAAACTTCTGATTTCAGTAACGGTGTTAGGCCGTGGCTAGTTTACAATGACAACAACCTTGGCTGGGTCCACTCGCAGGTGGCCTCCACCAATAATATGGCCCAGATATACTAAATAAGTTTTAGCAAATTCACATTTAGACATTTTTACATAAAGCTTCTCCTTTCTTAGTACATCTAAAATTTTCTTCACATGTACAATGTGTTCTTCCCAGGTTTTTCTAAACACCAGGGTATCATCTAGATATACAATTAAAAAATCATCAATGAATGAATGAAAGACATCATTCATGACTCGCATGAAAGTAGCAGGTGCGTTACAGAGCCCAAAAGGCATCACAAGCCATTCATACAAACCCTGTTTTGTTTTAAAAGCTGTTTTCCAAGCATCATTTTCAGCAACACGGATTTGATGATACCCACTACGCAGATCTAATTTTGTAAAATAAGTTGCATGTTTCAACTGATCAAGCAAATCATCAATGCGAGGAAGAGGATACCTGTTTTTAATGTTGATTTTGTTAAGGGCCCTATAGTCGATGCACATCCTCCAAGACCCGTCCTTCTTTGGAACCAAGACTATAGGAGAGCCATAAGGAGAAGTGCTTGGCCGAATGACCCCCTTCTCAATCAGCTCCTAAACTTGCTTCTTGATTTCCTCATTCTGCATCACAGACATTCGGTACATGGCTATGTTCGGGAGTGGCACATCCTGCTGCAAATGTATCTCATGCTGAATCTCTCTCTTGGGTGGTAACCCCTTCAGATCTTGAAACAAATCATCATACTCAAAAATGATTTCAATTAGTTCAGATTTATGCTTAGGGTCAAACCCTTCAAAAGATTTAGAATCATCATTTTTCATCTTAACCATCATTAACACAAAATTCTTACTAGCATTTACCAGCCTCTTCATTTGTCCTGCAGAAACTATTGCTAGATTGGTTTTTATCTTATGTGCTCGTACAATATATTCTACACCATCTTTAAAAAGATGATACTTATTCCACTCTCTATAAAAGACTGCTTTCCGGTCATACAAATATGGACTCCCAAGTACAATTCCACAAATGTCAAGTGGTACTACATCTAGTTCTACCTCATCTATGAACTTTTCAGTAATGGCAAACTTCAATACACATTTCTTTGTAACTTGCAATCGTGTATCATTAGTAACCCAACTTAGAGGATAGGGCATTTCATGAGGCATAGTAACTAAATGCAATTTCTTAACCACTTCTTCTGATATCAGATTTACTTGTGAACCACTATCAAACAATGTATCAATCTTTGTGTGACTTGCAATGACACGAACATGAAACAGTGCACTTCTATCTTTATCATTTAGCTTAGAAGTAGATGGCAGATTTGTACTTGCACTAGAACTTGATTTTGCATCAATGGGAAGTGAGATACTTTTATTCTTACCCTGGACTCCAACAGCTGTAACCTTTGTTTCATCACCTGAGTCGGATCCCAAGTCCTGAATAACTGCTGCAGTAGCTTTTGCTTTGCCGTTATCTTTGTTTCCTCCGTACTTCTTTGGCCTTAACTCTGGATGAAGTTTCCAACACTTAGAGAAATCATGTCCCTTCTGACAATGCGAACATGTAGGCTTTTCACCCTCTTTCTTAAGAGTAGCCATCTTCTTTTTCCCCTTATCTTGACCTTTCGATTTGCTGTCAAATTTAAAGGATTTCTTCACAAAAGTATCATTAGCATGCTTCCCCCTAGCTTCTAAATGTGTAGCTTGAACACATACATCATCCAAGGTACTAGGGTTAAACATCAACAAGGTATGTCGCAGATAAGAATGCATACCACCAATGTACTTAAGAAGAGTTTCCTGGGTATCTAATGCAACATTCAATGCAATAGCCCTCTTTCTAAATTCATGAGTATATTCTTGAATGATTTGTCCTTTAGCTTGTCTAAAAGTCTGCCAGCTCATTATTAATTGCTGCATATGACCTAAAGGATAAAATTGCTTCCTTAATACTTCAATGAACTCATTCGAAACTGAAATAATTTTACCATTCTTTCGAAGATCTTGCTGAATCTTGCTCTCCCACCAAGTAAGAGCCATCCCACTCCTTCTCAAAGTGGCCAATTGAATTCTGGAAGGGTTATCAGTAATGCCCTGCACCCTGCAATATACTTCAAGCTGCTTGATCCAATTGTCTAACTTTTTCAGCATCTAAATCTCCATTATAAATTGGCAATTCAAATTTTACATCCAATTTGAAATAAGGCATATTAGGACTTGCATTATTCGAATGAGAAGTATGAGAAGAGGAGAAAGTTTGATTAGTTTCAGGAGGATCACCATCACCTCCATCTCCTTTACCCTTTTCTTCCTGCTTCACTTCTGCATCTTTGGATGAAGATCCTTCTTCTTTCTTCTTCCTTTCTGCTCGCTCATCGAGTAGAATTTCCATCATGGTTTTCATGCTCATAAAAGCCTCCAGAAACTCAGTTTCTGAAATAGCAGGTTTCTCCCGTTCTGTATGTCCTTCTTCTTCCCCTCGTGGAGAAGCCATGGTTCTTGAGAATGTTCTCCTTGAGCCAATCTCAGGATTTCCTTCAATTAATTCTCCTTCACCACGCTTTAACCTGAACCTAGTAAGCATTCACAAACTTGCACAAGCAGTCAACCAGCTCTGATACCATAACATGATCCGTCGGACCTCAACTTGAGTGCATTAAAAGTTTGTTGTAAAAGAATGCGTTCAACAGGTTAATTAATGGAACAACATTAACAGAAAATCAGATGCTCATAATGGGAAACAACACTGATAAACAGATGCAAAGAAGAAACACAGAAACAGAGAGTCACGAATAGAAGTTGATAACGAAGTTCACCCCCTCCACTGGGCTACGTCTCTGGGTCCCTCTCCAATGGGTACCGATCCAATTAATCTCTTTGAAATGGTACAAAAATGGTTTTGGAAACAACTTCAGCAGTTGTAAACAGAATGCTGTACAAAGTCTTGAAGACCTCTCTTCTAGAAATTACAATTAGCATTCAAAGACAAAGAAAACTAACTATAACAGAGAATGTCGACTTCTATAGTAACAACATCTGGACACTGCGCAGCAAAAGCTCTCTAAGCTTCTCATAACAGAGAAACGATGCCCTGCGCTCTAAAACAATCTGCGTCTCTCCACTCTGCCTCCACCTTCTCGGTGGCCAGTCTCCTCTATTTAAGAGTTCAGAGGAAGGATAAGTAATGGATTCTTCTTTCCGTCATTACAACCATATGCAAAAACTGAATCATGTCATCCCGCCAAGTCACGGCCCAAGCGTTATGTTACCATGACGTTCCAGATCCCCGAAACGTTGCAACCAACTCCACGCACATGTGCCGACTCACAACACATTGCAATGACTTGCAACTAGGCTATGCCATGTAACGTAACCGTTTGATGTCACCATCAACTTCGTAGCATAAAAAAATGTCGCGGTATATAAGGACTTCACCACATACCCGATCCATTGTCGCAGCATATAAGGACTTCGCCAAACCATTCGATATTCAACTGGACGGTGTGCAAACTGCGCGGCCCATGCCACAACTGCGTGTTATGCGATAAGCTGTGCACCATGGGGTAACTGCGCGACATGCGATAAGCTGCACACCATGCGATAACTACACGGCGTGCGATAACTGTGCTACGCAGCCCCTGTGATAACTGCGCACCATACTATAACTGCGCGGGCTGTGCATATAATGTTAGCATATGAGTTAAAACCATAGATTAATAAACCTTTTACCATATTGGATCAGTGTAATTTTGAAGATGAATAATCCTCCGAATTAATCGTCGATCAATCCCACTCTTCTTTTGGAGAGTGAAGTGTCTGCTAGTCACATTTTCTTCACTGCCAGTTCAAAACTTACTGAACAAAGGGGCACTGAACTCGCTTCGGATGAACCCCTACCATGCTCTCAGTTTGCTTCCTTTGATTGGGATAGCCTAATTGAACCATGCCTTCCTTCTGATGCACCTTTCCAGATAAAGGTCAAAGTTGGACAATACACGATTGCTCGTTGTATTGTTTATGAAGGAGCCTTGGTTAGTATCATGTCTACTCATGCTTGGCAAGGCATAGGATCTCCCAGCATTGTGTCGACTACTAGTCAGTTTCTGGATTTTGATAGAAGAACTAGTACAACCATGTGAATTTTTGCTCAAGCACCTGTTACTTTGGGTGGGAAGACCGTCTTAGTTGATTTCATGGTGGTAAAAGCCCCCTTGGACTTCAATATGATCCTCGAGCATGATTATGTTTATGCCATGCAAGCTGTGGTGTCAACGTTCTTTCATGTGATGTACTTCAATCATAACGGAGACATTGTCACTATCGATCGGTTGGATTTTCTTTATCCCTCTCCTGACCCAGCTAGAGACCAGGTGCTTCCTTTATGGATTTCCGGTGTCTCGATAGACACTACCCCGCCACGAGTGAGCTATGTGGCCTCATATCCCTTGCATTTAGTTTCTACTGAGAAGAAGCCTCTTTGTTCATGCTTACCTTCTTGGGACGCGGTCCCATCAGTTGACTATGTTATCCATCCTATACAAACTGTGGAGCCTGCTCTCCACTATGTTAATCCAACTAAAATTTTAGACAGGTGTCCTATCTGGGATGGTCTTCTTCCATTGGATGAACTATTCCTAGAGTCTTTGATACAATTTGACCTTCTTTTGGATGTCGATTTAATTGTGACTAAGTCTAACCCTTATTTGATTAATAATCTCGGTCTTTCCATTGATCGATCTTCTCATGTTGGTCTTGTTGAGTATTTGGACTCTCCCTTTGAACAACAAGTTAGTGATCCTGATGAGTTTGATTTTTCTTATAGATTTCTCAACTCCTATGATACCGAGTTTTTTCTTGTAGACTCTATTTCCCCTATTGATTTTTCTTTCCTTACGAGGTTGAGCTTATTGATTATAAACCCTTGGTCCTTGGAAAAATAGAATCCTCTTCGGTCGATTCTACCTTGACTTCACTTTTAGTAGAAGATAACAAAGTTCCATGTGTTTCAACTAAAGTGACCTGCATTGGATCTTTTTTTCTGAATATGTTCCTGGTGTTGTTGTTTGTTGGAGACAGGATTTGTAGTTGGATCCACAACTGTTTACCGACCTCGCCCTGTTTTTTAAGGTGTAAATGCATGTGCATGTACCCTACTTGTGCTTATGAGCCTGATGCCGGGTTTCACGCTCTTAGCTTGTTGTATAAGCCCTCATCTCTGCTCTCATCATCACTCAGCCTTGTACCATTTTGCCTCTGCAACTTGACACCCTTTACCTAGAGGAGACGTTCCCTGAGTGTCTTTATCTTGCTCATGTTCTTGCATTATGCTTAGGTTTGTTCCTTGCGCTTGGAACTATTTTCACCTGCCTCTGACACTCGTCTCCTCGCATTTAGAGCATTATTTTTGTTCTCCTTCAAGCTTGTTAAAAATAGCAAGGAGGCCATGAGTTGAATTTTATGGACTCATTTAAACTATAGGAAAGATATCGAGTTATCTTCAAGCCTTGGTCTGACTCCTTACAATTGACTAGAGTTTTTAGTAAACTTGGTTTTTCAGACTCGTTAAGGTAAATTGAACAATCATCCACATCAGTGGTAGGTTATCGATTTTTCGGACCATGTGGATTATTTACGAAAAATGAACACTCTATTTTCTTCGGAATGTAGAAGAGTATCTTCAAGCATAGGTTTGTCTCTTTTTTAGACATGAAGGACTAAACTTATGGAAAAGGACCCTTTTCGAGCTTAGTTTTCTCTTTTTATGCTCTGGACCTAAACATGACAAAGATTATGAGCATACTTTATGTCTTTGTCATGCTCGCTAAACCCTAGAACAAAGCATGGAGTTTACTGTTGTCCATACCATTCTTGTAAATAAATGGAACTTTTTGAGTGATATTGCTCTCCTTCACACTCGTTAAAACTAAGAGTGTTCTGCTCGCTTATGAAGGAGCGTCAGTCTGGTGATAGTTTACCCCTTTTTTGGACCTTTCCAACTAACTACGAAAAAGGCATACCTTAGTTCAACCGGGATAAGAGAGTTATCCTTTGGATTGTTTTACACTTTTTTGGACTTAGGAGACTAAACTTTATGAAAAATCACCCCCCTAGAGTCTTATTTGGAGTTTTCAAACTCTCAAAACTATGAAAACATCGTCGAGCATTCACCAATTTGGGCTCGTAAAATCCACGAATCAGTGCTTTATCAAGCATTTTTCTGATTTTTCTTCGAGCTTCTAAAAAATGAAGAAGGTCACGAGTTTTCTTTCTTAGACTCGTTAAACCTTTACAAGGAAGAGGGAAGGGAAGTTCATTCACATGTTTTTTACAACATGGCAGCAAGTCTTGCCTCCTTGAAGAAATCATCAGTTTTGAGTCTATCAACAGTTGGGTCCTAGTTTTTTACCTAATACCGATTCAAAGTTTCTTACTCCTCCAGTCAGATTCTTTTCCAATTATATGGGGAATTTGTCGATGTCTCCTACATTGCAGAGTTGCAACATTGGGTCTTTTTAAGGCAAAAGCTGCCTAAGTCACTTTTGTGTCATGCTCACTGTTCAAGGTTAAACCTTTGTCGGCCATTATGCAGTTGCCTTGACGTTTTGTGTCAGTCATTCCTTTGGTATCAGTTCATTACATCCAGTCTTTGATGGTCCTTGCTCCAAAACTTTGTTCTAGTCCCATATCCAATCAGTCTCTAACTTAGCTCGTGTTGGATGATGAAGGATGCCTTAATGCCTTCCTTCCAATGGATCTCTTCCTATCGACGTCAACACATCTTGCTATGGGAATGAGATTTAGAGTTTATGACAATACCTTGGGGATTGCAGTCATCAGTGGCAATTTCCCTCGCTATTGGGTAGTGGGAATACCTTAATGTATCCTACTCAATGGATTTTTCAGGTGTTCGACTTCAAGACCTTGTATTCACACTTGTTAGAATGTACTAGGTACCTTGGGGACCATTTTCATTAATGGTGGTTTCCCTCGTGTTTGTTAACGATTGTCATTAATGGTCGGTAATCAAATGGTTTCCTCCATGTTTGACTTCAGCTCCTTTATTCGCATGGTTAGGATTCGTACCTTTTGGGCAGTTTGGATTGAATACCTCGGGCTGACAGTAGCATCGTCGTCTTTTTCTATTTCCCGAGTTGCGCAAGACCTTGACACTTCATATGACATTTGTTGAGACATAGATCCACCTTGTATTATTGTAGCTATGATCGATTATTGAGCATGGATCCACCTTGTTCACTTGTGCCCATGACTTCTTTAGATTTTATATGGAACCTTTGTGCATATTATGCGACCATGATAATTACATCAGTTACACATGTTAGATCCACCTCTATATTTATGGTGATGATTTGTATATGGACCTGTATGTCCTAGAGATCAGTTTTTCTCACATTTATCTCTCTTTCAAGTACCTCTGTTCGAGCCTTTCAATCTTGGATTCTCTGCTCTCTCCATGACTCAGATGTTTCCTTTTATAATGTATTTTGGTTATCATCTTCCCCTTTAACCTCATACACTAGGGGGAATTTGTTATATCCCAAAATGACACACTCTCTGCCTATGACCAATTTCCCATGTTTTCATCGCATGTCGACACTTCGTGAAAGTCACTGAAAAAACACCTAGATTGGAGGAGCCATATCCAGAGTTTTGTAACTTCGTTTGACCTCTTCTCTAGACCGTTGGAAAGGTATTCAAGTCAGGAAAAACATGCAGAAGATTGCAAATCCTGGAAATTCCTAGAAGTACCCTAAAAATGAGCATCTTTGACATATTCAAGACTTTTCCTTTATGGTACTCGCGAATATACCTTTTGTATTCTCTACTTTTCCTTCATGCTACCCGCGGTTACATCCTGTAGTGGTAAAAAATGATAAAAATATCAAAAATCTCGAAATAGGGGTGGTTTGGGAGGTCATGGAACTAATTTGGGAAGTTGGAACTATCCCCTATTTGACCTTATCTCTTCATAAATGTATAAATAGAGGGAGAGAGGTCCATGAGAGGGGACTTGAACTTTTGGATTATTATGCTAGAGTAATTGGGACTCGCATCCCCCTACCTTTTCCCTAGATGTTATCTCCTTATGTTGCAGAGCTTGGAGACTGAATTCCTTGGAGAATAGAAGCAACAGAACCAAATCAAGGTTTTGATAGGCGCCTATCAAAAGGAGAAGGTGAACTCTGTACTTCTTCCACTTGTTTAATAAAGAAGTAATGTCCTTCTTCTTCCCAAATCATTGTTCAATGTGTGTTTGAATATCTGTTTTGACTATATGATGATGTATATTAGTTTAGGGTTTCATGTTTTACTGAACATAATCTCCTTTCATATAGTCTATTTGGTTTGAGGAAAGTTAATCTTGTTTTGCATGTCTCTTGGAGAAGAGGAGCAGGAGAAGGGCTAGAGAAAACTTGGACCAACCTTCAGTTAATCAGGTATGGACCCTACTTATCTCTGAATCCTGCTTATATATGCTTGTTGAACATTGTACATCTATCTTTCAACCCTAGTATGTTGATGGCCTCTTAACCCCTATCCATAGGCACACTTTCCTCTACAACAGTAATACTATATTGTAACTATATCGGTGTGTGTAACATTCACATTTGCATCGATGCCTCATATCTTTTATAAAAGCACTGATGTGTTAAATGTTTCTATATTTAAATGCACAAGTGTTGATATTGTATTATATATGCACTGTTGTATATTTCGTATTAAAAGATAACCGATGCGTATATTATCCCAAATAAGCACAGGTGTGTATAGTTTGGAACAAAAACATCAGTGCTTATGTTTTAAAAAGTGCAGTGATACTTATGATAATTAAGCAGTACAAGTGCATTTATTTTGTAAAAAAAACATCAATGGATCAAATTTGAGTAGGCATCGATTCATGGAAACAAATAAAACACACTGATTAGTTGAAATAAATAGATTGTGTATGGTTCAGTGGTAAATTTTTCATGCTACATATATGCAAATATAGTTTCTTCTTTTTTTATTTTTACAAATTTTCAATTAATTATTCAATAATCAAGTATTTTTTACAATAATATTTGTTTTTTATATTTTATTTATTACATCCAGATATTCAAGTTGATTGCACATGTGTTCATTGTAACCATGTAAATCATTCAGATATTTAGCATTAGAAATAATCATCAAAATTCAATTTTTTTTTGATAATTTTAATCTTAATATTTTAATTATCAGATCCCACTTACGTAGTTGGTATTCAAGGGAATTCGTTTGTTAGGCTGCCAAGGGTTTGAAATTCAACTGCAAGGCTACAACCTTGCATCATTACCATAGTATAAAATATATATCTTTCATAATGAAATGATGATATGAAGACATAGTCTCTTGGCATATATATAGTACATAATAATGAAGAGTTATGTTTGTTCTCAGGTAGTTGTTGCATTTAGAATATACAATATTTAATAATTGCTTGCTTAATCTAATTTATTATTTTATTTATATATTGTTCTATTTAGTATGTTACAAGTCATCCAACTCTAAAAAGATTCGTCCACGAATCTTCTATGAGTGTGTTGCAACTAGGATTTTTGCCACAAATAACGGTGCCACTGTTTAGAAGTTCTTGAAATAATTGCTCATGTTTCCATTCAAATCTTTTCATGCATATGATTTTGTAGATAAATGAATAACAACTATATGGAGTATTCTTCTCAGCTTCTAATCTGATGGTGTTCTTTTGATCCTCTAATTAGATGTAGATTTCTGATATTTCTGCATGCTTTTATATGGTTGTCTTATATGTAGCGACAACTACTAATAATGTACTTTATTCCTTGTCTAACGAGCTTGTATTTAGTTTTTCACAAGGAACCTTTTGATATTGAGATTCTAGAACATCTTAAGTTACAACCATTGGTAAAATGTTCATCTGTTCATTTGTCGCAACATCTTCTGGGTTTTGTTCTTCTACGTTATCCTGATAATTTTTCGCAACATCTTTTGGGTTTCGATCTTCCACGTTATTCTAATTCAGGTCATCTTTGACGGATTTATTTTCATCATTGCATTCTTCTACAACTTCAATTTTATTATTATTGTTGTTAACAATGACTTCTTTTAACCATCTTTTGTGTATTATTACAATCTATGTCATTGTTGTTTTCTTTACAATTGATATTGACATTGTGATTGTCAATATCATCTTGATATTTCATATATGTAGTGGCGAGTTCTCCCCAACTACAGGCAAAATCACCTACCCTAGCTCACCCAGAACGTAGGGTAGAGTTCAACAATAATAAAGGGAAACAATAACAACAACAATAATATTTTTTAGGTTTTTCAAATATATTATACTAATTAACAAACATAAAAGCATTCATACCTTTTTCTGAAATGTGGGCCACCGTAGCCATCCGAGTAAATGGTCCTACAGCTCCACGGTTTGGGTCTCCAGTCTCTTCCATGAATAGTTGTCAAATATGGAATGGATCCAAATGGGTACAGAGCTAGCTCAACGTACACTGTGGGGGATGATATGGCAATATATGGGAATAATGACAAAAAAGTGTATGGTGTGACTGAGAGCAAATGGAAAAGAGTGTGACTAAAAAGTGTTTTGGGGGAGGCCTTCACAATGTATTTATAGGATGGTCCAAGGTCTTTTGACCCATGGTAATGACTCATGGTATTTTATTGTCCATGGTATTTATCTATGGTATTTTGACCCATTCTCATTTTTAGGGTTTTTTAGTCCTTTTTGGAGAGAGTGGGGATAAATCACAATAAATGTTCAACTTCCCTTCATTTATGGGGAAGGAATAATAATGTTTTGGACCATATTTGGTGGAAATTTAGTCGTGAAGGTCAAAATGGAGGAAATAATGGTGGAATATGATGTATGACTATGGTTTAGACCATGGAGAGCTAGGTGAACAAATTTTGGTGTTAACAGATTGCCCCCTGATGTGTGAGGGCGGGAGCTCATCGTATGGCCGATAGACATCATAATATCAAGGGGAAATGGTGACAATGGTGGAGAGACTGGAGAGGACTGTGAGGAGTCGAGTCTCCTCATTCAAAATACGGTGGCTTTTAGTTTGTATTACTTCTGAATAATGGATGAGGTACATATAATCTCATACATGTATGTGGATGAGGCGGGCATACCCATGCTCGTAACAATGTCAAAAATAAATAATGGGTATCAAGACTCAAATCATGGGAGCCAATCAAGACATGTACAACTGGTGATACATAATGGTGGCCTCAGTGGGAGGCTGAATACATATAATGATATGAATAACTGATACATAGGAATACTGGCATTCTCATAGAATGCAATATCATAACAACTGATGCTCTACCGGATCGGAGGAGTACACATCTGTATGGACTCAATGACTGAGAGTCAGAATCACCGTGGTACAATAAGTGGCATCAAGTACTGGAGAAACATGGAAGCATGACACTGGGGGCTTCCGAACACTGTCGTCAATGCAACCCAGAAATCACAAGGGACATGAAACTTTATGGGTCCCATGGTAGACTCACCAATTTGCTAGAGTTAGGTGACAACCAAGGTCTTCAACCAAAAAATGAAGGAACCAATACATTGTACAAATCTCAATGGTGTGAGGATGTAGCTGAAGTCGAGCATGTGAGATACAACCAACCCGAAAGGCACTAATGACTCCTTTAAAGTGGTCTAAGGAACTCATCAATGAGGTGGATGAAACCAGGATACAAGAACCTATATGTCTATCCTCTGGAATAGATCCGTTGACGTCGACAGAGGGAGACTTGCAACTAACATGGCAATGATGTTTCCTTGATAAAATCATGAGGGGGATAACCATATATTTGGAATAGTCAGGGGACTAAGACAATGAATGGGGAACAGGGGCAGGGGAGTATAGGGGTCTCAAAGTTACTTTGTTTAGAGTATGACGATAGGGCTGACTTGGCAGCAAATGAAACTGACTCTTGGGAAAGGGTTCATAGTTGTGATACCGGGGAGATAACTGCAATGGGAAATACTGGGGGGTAACTAGACTAGTGATATCTAGGGGATCCAAGGGAGACTCGTTGCAAAGTACTTTGAACAAAGGTCACCCAATGGGGGAAAGTTGTCATAATGTGAGATCATATGTCGTGGTTCCTAGAGACATCGTTGGGGCCTTATTCATAGTTTAAGGAGCATGAAGAAGGGATATAAGTATGCTCAATATGATACTATCTCGTGCATTTTTATCGAGCCCGAGAAGGTAAATGCTCGATGGTGTTTTCATTTTTAGAGGGTATGAAAACAAGAAGAAGACTCCAGTGGTTCTCTTTTTGGTACAATAGTCCCCTAATCCCGAAAAAGGATAAAAGTATACAAAGGAGAGCTCTCCCAACCAAAAGGGGTAGAGAGACTTCTTTACCGTCAGTAGTCAAACCAGGCCAAAAAAGGTTAAACCTATATTGACTAGACGACGATATGAATACTTTTACGAGCATGAATGAAGCCAAGTTTGCTCGGCAATATTTTCTTGATGAGAGGTCTGGAAAAGAGCTTAAACACAACCCATAAATGATATTTTTTGTAACTTACAGTCCCAATGTCCGACAAAGCATAAAATGATACAAAGGGAAATTTTCCTAGCTTGAAGGTGGCTGGGTGGTACTTTTCTTTTAATAATCTACATAGTTCAAAAAAGGAGATAAATGAGGCCACATAGATGCCCTTTCAAATACCTTAACGAGCATGAAAGGAAGCAAGCATGCTGGGTAACATTTTCATTCTTTTAGGAGTCAAAAAATATCTTAACAGAAACTCTGTAATGGTCAGTCAAACAAGATGTATGAAAAGAGGTTATGTTGTGAACATGAATGATAGGAATAAAAGTGGAACACTGATGGTGCCTCCTTACGGGATGATGGATGGCGGTAAAATAAGGCCAACAGTGCAATATGGATGGAGCGGATGGCTCGTAAACATGCCAATACGTACAAGGTTTGATTCATGCGGTGGCACACAAATCAAAGTGACTATGAGAAATGGCCCAAAAAATCATAAGGAGAACATGAGACGTGGGTCTCGTCAAAAGATAGAGGGCAGAAACCCAAACTAGGTGGTGCAAACGACGTGAAAAACAAGCGCTAGATGACTCTATGGTGCATGAAATAAAAACTAGACCAAATGGAGGCCTATAAAGAAGGGGGGACGACATGACACTTGGAATTTTCACTGTGCAGTGCTAAGTTGGAGTGGAGGGCCCCAGAGCACAACTGTTGATTTCTTCTGATTTGACCGACGGTTTTCCAATCTGTGACTTGCAGGTAAGAGCTCTCATCAAACCCGACTTTTTTAGTGGTTTAGATTCTGGTTTTCCTCACTCCAGGGGCCTTGGCTGAGCTCGAAGGGTTCTCGGGGACGGGTCACACTTTTCAAGGGAAAAGGAAAAACCCAGGTTGCACTTATCAGGTAGACATGCATGACCTGGTCACACCTATCAGGGAGATAGATGCGACCTAGGTCGCACCTATTTAGTGGATAAGAGCAACCTAGTTGCACTTGTTTAGCCTTTTTGAGCAACTTGGGTCGTACAAAAAGGCCAAACAGGTGCGACCTAGCCAAGAATGAGGGTTTTTTGGCATGACTATGTTAGCACAGATTTTGAGCTAAGTAGTTGGAGGGGGTTAAATCAATGAAAGAAAGAATAAGGTTTATAAAATTTTCTTATCATGTGAACTTGAAGGATGTTAATGAAGTTCTGCAGGTATTTTGAAGGGCCATTTCTAAAATTGAAATACAAAACAATTGAAAAATTCTAGTTTTTAACTTTGTAAATGCGTATGAATGAGAAAAATTTGCTCCAGGTTATACGGTGGTAATAATGGACGGCTTGGATGCATAACCAAGAAGATCAAAGGCCGTA
The DNA here is from genome assembly GCA_001517045.1 of Pseudotsuga menziesii. Taxonomy (NCBI): domain Eukaryota; kingdom Viridiplantae; phylum Streptophyta; class Pinopsida; order Pinales; family Pinaceae; genus Pseudotsuga; species Pseudotsuga menziesii. Next base: position 115,079 of record LPNX010902861.1, on the reverse strand, counting down.
AATAATTTCCGCCAAGGGAAAATTGGGAGTGAAAAAGGAAAAAAGGAAAAATTTTGGTTATAAAAGTTTGTGAATCCACTTTCCGCTAATTTGTTGAAAGGAAAAGTCAGGAGCAGGAAAGCAGAAAATGAAAGTTTTGGTTATGAAAATTTGGTAAACCCGAGTTTCGCTTTCCATAATCCGAGATCCAACGGTCAAGGATGAATCCGCTGGGATAGACCAATGACTCGGAAAGAAGTAGAAAGGTGGAATCGAAAAGACAGAGAATTTGGTCATGGAAAGATTGTAGGTCCGATTTATTCCTTCCGCCAGAACGTAGGTTCCAATGGCTCAGATGAAAGATTGATCTAGATCAATGACTGAAAATGGTTTCGCTAATCCAAGGTGCAAGGAAGGAAAAATTTGGTGTGGACACGGAAAGTGTAAGTATGGAAAATAATCAAAGGTGTGGATTTGAGCTAGGATAAATCTACGACTCAAAATAAATCCGTGAACAGAAGCTATCAGAAATATAAAGGATGTAATGTAACTAAAGATCAAGGTTTAAGGACAGTACAGATGGACTACTTAGATTTGGTAGAGTTTCAGATAAACGGTGGAAATTCATTCTGTTGAACTTACCTACATGGAAAAAGTAATGTTTCATATCTGCGGAATCGCTTAAAGGCCTTCATGTTTCAATGGTCAGGATTGAGGATGGGTAAGATCAACGACGGAGGTGAATTTAGTTGATTTAACATGCTTGTGGAAATTAACTTTTCCAATTTGAGAAATCTTGTAGATCCTGCACATTTGGACGATAGAGATCTTGGAGGATCTTGGATCTATGGTCAAAATTGATTTCGCAATGGGAATCAACGGGAAGTTTATCAAGATAGTGGATTGCAAAATTTGGTATAGCTTTCATTGTTCGACGGATAAGATTTATTGAAGATTTAGATCTATGGCCAATGGTGATTTTGCAAGAGGAAGGTGGGAGGAGGAAGAAAATCATTATGCTTGTGAAATGGAGATAAAGCATGGATGGAATCAATGATGTAGATTTCCTCTGGGAAAGATCTAAGGTTCATAATCGTTTCACACGGGAGATATGCTCACTCTGAGTTTGGAGATAAACTTGCAAAATTGGTTAAAATAAAAGAAGATCAACGACTTAGAAAAGGCTGTATCCAGATCCATGGTTACAGTTTTATTTCAGATGGAGAGTTTACATTTGAAGATTAGTTATTAGTTATTATGTTTGTCTTTAGAAGCAGTTATTAGTTAAGAAGTGTTGAGTGACACATGTAAAAGCAATTAGAGCTATTTTTGGCAGTTAGTTATATTTTCAACTCATGGAGCAATGTATAAGTACTTCTACATTTTATGAAGGAAGGGTTGGAACCTGAGAGATTTTGTTTTATGTACTTTGTGACCTGTCATTAATAAAATTATAGAGCCGAATGCTGGCCTTTTGCTACAAAGATTCATGTGTATTTCGTATGTTATTTCCCTTCTTATGTGCATGTATTCCTATTAAACTTGCCATTATGCGTTCATTCGTATCTGGAATGAGTGTGTAAAAGTTTCAAAATTCATATTGTTATGCTCTGGGTATTGTTTCAGATATTCACTAATCCTTCTTACCAACTTTAATGCAAAATTCATCTTTTTGGTGCACTGTATTGATGGGCTATCATTATTTCTTCTCTATCTCCAAACAAACAACATTTTGACCGTGGCCGAAGTATTATCTTGCCTTTGTAGAATCTTTCCATGCAAATAGTTTTGTGATTCAAAAAATATTTGTGACTTCATAGCCCAATGTATGCTTTCCTTGTTTCAAGCATAAACACATTCTAAATTTTTATTTTTTATTTTTACATCTGCCCTTGTTAAAACAAATCAGTGAGAGATCCCTCTATGGGAAGAAAGAAGCCAGCTTTATTTCTTAAAGTGGTTATGTTGTTACCTTGGGATTTACCTTATAAAACCTGGGTATTTTCTGAGTGATAACAAATTGGGGTCGTTGGCGGGGAACGAGAGTGCAAATCAGCCCTGGGAGAGACAACAAAGATTCCAAGAAGAAAGGATTTTGGTGGGAAAATAGAGATTTATGTAGTTGAAAAAGGTTGTATATTTTCCCTGGTGACTCCACATTCATTCTAAGAAATATTTCAGAAGGCATCCTGGCTTCCAGGAGGTCACATACACGATGTAACCCTAATACTGAAATATTTCATATTCTGGAAAACCCATAAAGCTTTTTTAGAAGTAGGGGTAAAGAAAAAATATTTTTTTCTCAATTTGGTGTGTCATCTTCTCAAGAATTCCATAGCATTTAGGATTTTGGGTGGGAAGAAAATTTTGAGAGATCATTACTAACGTCAAAATCTAAATCTGATTTGAAAGATACACAAATTAATCCCACTAGATTGGAGTCATATCTGCTTGATTCTCTTTGGAAAAACCTTCAAAACTCTGTGAAACATGAAGAAAAAGCTCTTGTTGTTCAAAAATTTCAGCCTTACATCCCACCAGCTGTTCAAAATCCTCCAACATTTCAAGCCCCTCCTTTTGTTCCAAATCCACCTAGACGAATGGCGACTAAGTTTGCTCCTTTGGTCTTGGCTGTTGTATTGCATGACCTTCCCCAAAATTATGCCCAAAGAATTTCCTTGTATAATGGAGATGGTAATTTCACAACAAGACAACATGTTGATATATTCGATGATTTCATTGATTTAGAGGAGGTTGACGATGATGATGTTAAGATGAGGTTGTTTGCACAAAGTTTTTCCGAAGAGGCAAAGATGTGGTTTAGGGATTTACCTGCTAGATCAATTGCCACATTTGAAGTTTTCCAAACTTCATTCTTAGAAAGATGGGATAGCAAGAAAATTCCTTTGCAGGTGCTTACTCAATACAATAATCTTAATAAAGGGGGTTTTGAATCCATCAATGAGTTTTCTAATCGATTTATGAGGGTGTATAACTCTATTCCTGCTAATATCAAACCCCTTGTAGGCGCTGCAAAACTCCATTATGCTGACGCCTTTGACAATGATTTTGCATTATTATTGAGAGAGAGAAAGTCAGTAAATCTTCCTGTTTTGTTTAAAGATGCATTAGAAGTAGAGGTTAATACGATGGCAAGTGGAAAAATAAAGCAAAAAATAGAAACAGACAAAAGGAAAGCTAGAGAAGAAAATGTGGCTTCTACTTATGTTGTCTCCTCTCCTAATGATGCTAAATTTGAAATGATGATGAAGACAATGGAGAGATTGATGGATAATAGAACATTGAATAGAGAACAAAATGAATCTCAAATCAGAAACCCAAACTTCAGAAGGCCAAATCCTCTCCCACCTCCACAAAATAGACAGAGAAATATGAGGAATCCTAGAAATCTGGATGATCAACAAATACGACCACATTTTCCTGAGAATTATGTTGCAGATGAAGAGGAGGCTGATCATATTGAACATCAAATTCACCATTTTTGTGACTTGGATTCTAAAATATACCTCACAGAGGAAGAGCATAACATGTTTGCTCAAGAGGATGACAATAATGATTTTGAGGAGGAGTCAGAACAATACCAAAGAGGATATTTACATGCTATAAATGATGTCCAAAGAAATATCAAATTGAGAAATATAGATGTTACTGTAAATAAAGGAAGGTTCAATCCAAATCAACCTCCTAGTAGTGAACATAATACAAAAAAGAAAAATGAAAAACAAAAAGAACCCATTGTATCTAAAGATTCTGGAAATAAAACAGAAAAACCAAAGGAAGTGAAAAAACCAGCACCGGTGGATGCAGAAAAAGTTGTTTCCACTTTCAATTTGCAAATAGAACTCTCAAAGTTGAAAATTTCCATTCCTTTCAATGAATTATTGAGAAATAGGGAATACAGAAGTTTAATAACAGATATGGTCAGGAGTCAGGGAGAATTTCAACCAGATATCTTAGAGGTGACAGATGATGCTCCTACCATAGTCTTTGGGTCAAAAATTGAAGATATGGATAATGATGAGGTCCCTCCCTTCTATTTGAGCTTAAATGTTCATGATATGATTGTAAACAATGCTATGTTAGACTCTGGTGCATCTCTTAATTTAATACCTAAGGGGGTGGTAGAAGGTTTGGGACTAGAAGTTACTAGACCATATAAAGATTTATATTCCCTTGATTCTAGGAGGGTGAGGTGTCTTGGATTGATTAAGGATGTGGTGGTAACTTTGACAAAGATGCCCTTCTAGACTATGGTAATGGATGTTGTTGTAGCAGACATTTCTCCTAAATTTGGTGTATTGTTGTCAAGATCTTGGACTTCTAAATTGAAAGGAAGTTTGCAAATGGATATGTCTTAAGCTACTATTCCTGTGGTTGGTGAGAACAAAAGGTTATACAGTGAGAAGAGATCAGCTTTTGTAGTTAGCAGTCAAGCAAAGACAGATAATCATCATATACATGTCGTTGATACAGATTTAGGATCTTCCATTTTCTTTAATGCTGGTTCTCCTTGTGATTCTGAAATTTATGCACAAATTGAATCTAAAGAAGATGAAGAGTTTGCAAAAAGACAAGAGGCTTTGGAGAAAAAACAAAAAGAGGGAGGACTTTGGACCATGGATTTTGATGCATCTGTGGCCAAAATTGGTGTTGGTGCTGGTGTATATATATTATTTCTCCTATTAGGGATTTTAAGGCTTTGTCATATAAGTTAACTTTTAGGTGTACCAATAATGTGGCAGAGTATGAAGCTTTATTACTAGGATTGAATGCATTAAAGGATATGGGAGCAAAGAGGGTACAAGTCTTGGGAGATTTAGAGCTTGTAGTAAACCAGGTGAATGACGGTTATCAGACCAAACATCCTAGGATGAGGGCTTATAGGAATGAGGCATGGGACATGTTTGGTAATTATTTTACAGAGCACACAATCAGAGTGATTCCCAGATATGAAAATATGGTAGCTGATTCTTTGGCTATTGCTGTTGATAAAATTTAAAAGTCCCACTACTGGTCAAAGAAAGTATAAAGTTGATATTGTAAATAGACCCTCTATACCAGACAATTCCAAATATTGACAAGTATTTGAAGATGATATGCAAATAAAAATATTTTTAGAGTTGTTTAGTGAATTTGTAAATACTCAAATTGACAATAAAAATGATAATTTTGAGAACTTCCAAGATGATGAATCGAGTGAAGTTGAAGATGGAAACAAAAAGTTGAAAAACACCCTAGGGGTAAATGATATAATCCAGTTCAAAAGCAATTTTATCCCAAGAGGTTTGATTCCCTTAGAGAAACTTTTTGACCAGAATGATGTTGCAAAAGATTCGAAAGTGAAGCCTGCTGATAATGTTATTGAAGACAAAAACACAGGGACTGAAGAAATTCCACAGATTGTAAAATTGTCCAAGAATATGCTTGTTAATGAAAAAGAAGGATATATCAATCTGATGAAAAAGTACACTGATGTGTTTGCCTAGAGTTATGAGGATCTTAAAGAGTATGATACCTCTATCATACAACATACCATTCCAATAAAACCTAGTGAAAAACTTTTCAAACAGAAATTGAGAAGAATAAATCCAATGCTGTTGCTTGTTATTGAGAAAGAAATCAAAAAATTATTCAATGCTAAGATCACAATGACTCTGATATTTTCCAAATGGGTTCCTAATTTGGTGCCTGTCAGAAATAAAAATGGTGAATTCAGGCTTTGCGTAGATTTCATAAATCTTAACAAAGTCTCATTGAAAGACAACTACCCATTACCTAAAATGGATCATATTTTGCAGAAAGTGGCGAGATCTGAAACAATTTCAACTATGGATGTTTTTTCATGATACAATCAAATCATAGTGTTGCATGAGGACCAAGAAAATACTGCCTTTACTGCATCATGGGGTACATTCATGTATGCCAAAATTCCCTTTGTTTTAATGAATGCAGGGGTCATTTTCTAGCTCGCCATGGGCATCGCTTTTGCAGAGGAAACCAGATAAATTTGTGGTTGTCTACATGGATTATATTACTGTATATTCAAGATCTGACAGGGAACACATGAAGCATTTGGAGAAAGTTTTTCTAAAGTGCAGGAAGTATGGCATATCATTGAATCCTAAAAAATCAAAATTTGCATTGGAGGAAGGGAAATTGTTTGGGCACATCCTTTCAAAACATGGTATAAAAATAGATCTAGTCAGAGTCAGTGTAATTCTGAAGGTTGAGGAACCAAAGAGTAAGAAGGAAGTACAATCATTCATTAGACATGTAAACTTTTTTAGGAGATTTATTCCCAGTTTTGCTGAAATATTAATGAATATCACTAATATGCTAAAAAAGGACAATGAGATAAAGTGGACAGTAGATGCAATGTAATATTTCAGAGAAATTAAATAGGATATCACAGAAGCCCCAGTCCTGATAAGCCTAGATTTTAGTAAGGATTTCCTAATCTTTTCTTATGCTTCGAAACATACTATTGCTGGAGTTTTGTTACAGAAGAATGATTAGAATGTTGAACAACCCATAGCTTTCTTCAACAAGGTGTTAAGGGATGGAGAATTAAAATATGATATTATGGAAAAATAGGCATATGCTCTGGTAAAGTCTTTGAAATATTTTAGAGTTTATGTTCTTCATTCACATATCATTTTTTATGTTCCTAGTAATGCGGTGAAGAGCATTCTCACTCAGTCGGATCTAGAGGGAAAAAGAGTAAAATGGATTGCTGTGTTACTAGAGTATGACATTGAAATTAAGCCCACTAAGCTGATTAAAGGACAAGGACTTGAAAAGATGATGACATATTCAAATTGTGAATCCTTCAAGCTGAATTTTTTATCTAACCATTCAAATCAGTTTGACACAGGGGAACAGGTATTGTCTGAATTTTCTATGTATCCACAGTGTTTTGATATTGTTTATGTTCTGCAAAATTTACAAGCTCCTACAGGTTTAAGCAAAACAAGAGCAGATCAATACCTCTATTGGAAGGCTAGGAAGTTTTGGATTCTGAATCAATACCTCTATTGGAAGGATCCTGGTGTTTTTTTTCTCAATTTCCTTTTGGAGAATGAAGCTAAGTAGACTATAAATGAATTTCACAAAGGAGATTGTGGTGGATATCATTCATGGAAGGTGACAACAAACAAGATTTTGAGAGCTGGTTAAATACCGTCCTTCAATGTTTTCAAATGCTTACAAGGAGACTACTACATGTCACCAATGCCAGATCTTTGGTGGTAGGCGGAAATTGGTTCCACTCTCTCTCAATCCAATATCAATAGAAGCACCTTTTCAGCAGTGGGGACTGGATTTTATTGGGGAAATCAATCCAAATTTCTCAGGACAACATAGATGGATTTTAACAGGAACTGACTACTTCACCAAGTGGATCGAAGCAATACCCATAAGAAGGGCCATAGATGCAGTGATTATGGATTTCCTTGAAGAAAATATTTTGGCTATATTTGGTTGTCCCAAAAGGATTGTGACAGACAATACAACTATTTTTAAGTCCAAAAAGATGGTAAGCTTTTGTCACAAATATCATATTAGTCTTAATGATTCTACTACTTACTATCCATAGGGTAATGGACTCACAAATTCTTCAAACAAAAGCCTGGTGAGAATTATTAAAAACTTGTTGAAAGAAAACAAAAGGGCTTGGCATACAAAGCTGAAATATGCTTTGTGGGATGATAAAATCAACACAAAGAGAGCAATTGGGATGTCACCATTCCAATTAGTATATGGATCCAAGGTAGTTTTTCCAGCATCTTTAGGAGTGTGTCATGAAACTTTTGCAGAAACAACATGATCAACCAAATCACATGCAAAGGAGAATAAATCAAATCATAGAACTGAATGATTTGAGAGACAAAGCTTATGATAAAGCGCAGATACATCAAGAGAACATGAAGAACACTTTTGATATGAAGGTCAAGGAAGAACAATTCCAGATAAATGGTTTGGTTTTAAAGTGGGATGCTCCTAGGTCCTTATATCATTGCAACTTATAGAGATGAGAATTCTTTTATTTTACAGCATCAGGATGGGTCTCAGCTGAAAGGAGGTCCAATCAATGGAAGGTTTCTCAAACATTACTTGTCCCGAGGGGAGGAGGTAATTTTTTGTATCATAGTTGTATATATTTCTTTACTATTCAAATAGTAGAGATGGTGAGCCAAAGGATTTGAAGCCCGCGGATAAGGCCCTAAGATCTAGATGGGTAGCCATGTTTCTATATTTCTTTATTTTATTTTTACTCACAGGAAAAAAACAAAAAGAGAAATAAAAAGTGTGAAAATTGGGAACATCCCAATGGATTTGGCATTGGTCTACAAGGTTCTTTGGTACCTTGTAGGGAGGATAACATCCTCAATTGGAGCATGTTGTTAGCATATATTTTGAGCTAAGCAGTTGGAGGGGGTTAAAACAGTGAAAGAAAGAATAAGGTTTGAAATGTTTCCTATCATGTGACCTTGAAGGATGTTAATGAAGTTCTGTATGTATTTTGAAGGGCCATTTCTAAAAATGAAATACTAAACAATTGAAAAATTCCAGTTTCTAACTTTGAAAATGTGTATGAATGGGGAAAATTTGCTCTAGGTTATGCGGTGATAAGAATGAACGGCCTGGATGGACAGCGGAGAAGATCAAAGGCCGTAAATGATTTCCGCCAAGGGAAAATCCGGAGCGAAAAAGCGAAAAAGGAAAAATTTTGGTTATAAAAGTTGGTGAATCCGCTTTCCGCTAATTTGTTGAAAGGAAAAGTTGGGAGCGGAAAAGAAGAAAAGGTAAGTTTCGGTTGTGAAATTTTGGTAAACCCGAGTTCCGCTTTCCGTAGTCTGAGATCCAACGGTTAAGGGTGACTTTGCTGGGATAGATCAATGACTCAGAAAGAAGCAGAAAGGCGAAATAAAAAAGACAGAGAATTCGGTCATGGAAAGATTGCAGGTCTGCTTTCCGCCTTTCACCAGCTTGTAGGTTCCAATGTCTTAGATATTGAAAGCTTGATCTAGATCAACGACTTAAAATGGTTCCGCTAATCCAAGCTGCAAGGAAGGAAATTTTTGGTGTGGATGCAGAAAGTGTAAGTATGGAAAATAATCAAAGGCGTGGTTTTGAGCTAGGATAAATATACGGCTGAAAATCAATTCGTGAACAGAAGCTATAAGAAAGATAAACGATGTAATGTAACTAAAGATCAAGGTTTATGGACAGTACAGATGGACAACTAAGATTTGGTAGAGTTTCATATCAACGGTGGAAATTCATTCCGTTGATCCAACCTACATGGAAAAAACAATGTTTTATGTCTGCGGAATCACTTAAAGGTCTGCATGTTTCAATGGTCGGGATTGAGGATGGATAATATTAATGACGGAGGTGAATTCTGTTGATTTAAGATGCTTGTGGAAATTAACTTTTCCAATTTGCGAAATCTTGTAGACCCCGCACCTTTGGACGACAGAGATCTTGGCGGATCTGTATCTATGGTCAAAATTGATTTCGCAATGGGAATCAGAAGGAAGTTTACAAGGATAACAGATTGTGAAATATTGTATAGGTTGCATTGTTTGACCAATAATATTTATTGAAGATTTAGATCTATGGCCAGTGGTGATTTCATAAGACAAAGGTGCGAGGAGGAAGAAAATCATTCTGTCTCGGAAATGGAGATAAAGCATGGATAGAATTGACGGTGTAGATTTCATTTGGGAAAGATCTAAGGTTCATAATCATTTCACACGGGAGATATGCTCACTCTAAGTTTGAAGATAAACTTGCGAAATTGGTAAAAATTAAAGAAGATCAACGACTTAGAAAAGGTCGTATCCATATCTATGGTTACCGTTTGATTTCAGATGGAGAGTTTAAAGTTGAAGATTAGTTATTAGTTATTTAGCTTGTCTTTAGAAGCAGTTATTAGTTAGAAAGTGTCGAGTGACACATTTAAAAGAAGTAAGAGCTATTTTTGGCAGTTAGTTATATTTTCAGCTCATGGAGCAATGTATAATTAATTCTACATTTTATGAAATAAGTGTTGGAACTCGAGAGATTTTGTGTTATGTACTTTGTGACCTATCATTAATAAAATTACAGAGCTGAATGTTGGCCTTTTGCTACAAAGTTTCATGTGTATTTCGTAGTTACAATCTGTTATTTGCCTTCTTATGTGCATGTCTTTCTTGTTAAACTTGCCATTATGTGTTATTTCATATTTGGAATGAGTGTGTAATAGTTTCAGAATTCATATTATTATTCTCTAGCTATTTTTTCAGATATTCACCAATCTTTCTTACCAAAGTTAATGCAGAATTCATATTTTTGGTGCTCTGTATTGATGGACTGTCAGTGTTTCATCTCTATCACCAGACAAACAACATTTTGACCATGACCAAAGTTTTATCTTGCCTTTACAGAATCTTTCCATGCAAACAATTCCGTGATTCAAAAAATATTTGTGACTCCATAGCCCAATGTATGCTTTCCTTGTTTCAACCACAAACATAATCTAATTTTTTTATTTTTATTTTTACATTTGGCCTTGCTAAAACAAATCAGTGAGAGATCCCTCTCTAGGAAGAAAGAAGCCAGCTTTCTTTCTTAAAGTGGTTCTGCTGTTACCTTGAGATTTACCTTCTACAACCTGGGTACATTCTGAGTGATAACAACTGGGTATGACAGGGATTGTGTCTATGTTCAGGATGCCTTGAGTCGCATGGCGAGAGCAAGATATTGGGGACCTCCGAGAGGGGGTGGAGGATGACCAGGCGGTATGGGATACACTCGCCCGATGTGGGATGTTAAAGTTCTTCGAGATCCCATTGATGCGTTCAACAAAATTGTTGTTGGACAAGCTTGTGAGCTACTAAGACCAGGAGGTTGAGTGTTTCATGATCCAAGGTAAGTGTTTTGAGATCACCCTCCGTGATTTATACTTTTTGACTGGCCTCCCGCTACTGGGCGTGATCAAAGACACGACGCCGAAGCTCCCAAGGGGGGTGTCGATGGATGACCTTTTCTCGAGGCATTACTATGTCTCAGCGTAATCACACAATTCATACATACTGGTGTGTGACATCGAGAGTCTACAGACTCGAGCAGTGGTAGCGATGGTGCTGTGCATACTAGGATCGATTGAACTGCACAAGATCTTAGGTGGTCAGCTCTTGATGGTGGAGAGTGTGCTAAGGGGCACCTACTATGGGTGGGACCAGATGTACTTGACTGTGGTTCGACGTGGGCTGAATTGTGTTATCTCAGTGGGAGTGTATTTTTGTTTCCCTTCGTTCTTATGCTCATTTTTCTTTAAGTGTCTGCCTACACTGTGACTGCATTTAATGGTGCATGAGGGGGGACCTCGTGAGACTCAGATGATGAGGTGGTGCGAGATGATAGTTAGAGAGGGAGGCGTCTTGGTCGGTCGCTTCTTCACCTGAGAGTTTTTTGCACAGTGGAAACAACTTCTAGCCCTCATAGAGGACTATCCATATGCTGGGATGGATTACTGGGGAGACCCAGAGATGGCTTAACCTTTAGGACAGGTTTGGGGACTTGACAGTACGTATAGATGAGGATTTTGTGATTGCCTTCATATATTGTTTACTAGCTTAGTGGTAGCCAGATGATATGTGTGATAGATACTAATGAAATACTGTGTGCATGTGCAGATGTGGGACCTCACCCTCCAACAGGATACCAACGATGCAGGGGCAAGGTGGAGGGTTTAGATCCACTTTCTCACAGACAAAGGAGGCGCCAGAGTGCTATAATGGACTCATTGTGATTAGATGTTGAATGTTTACTGGAGGGGGTCATTGACGATGGGTGGCAGTACCTTGATGACGACTTGATCGCCGCATGCTACAGGGCTCCTCTAGAGTGGATCTCCCTTATGAGGAGGATTGCAGGTGTTGCTGAGTATGTCAGAGTAGCAACATAGGGTGACATTCCTATGGAGGAGGAGAGCTCCGATGAGGAGGAGGACTTAGATGAGGACACCGAGTCAGAGGAAGACGACTCAAACTAGCAGCATGTAACACTGCCCGCACTGCGTTGGTGCATGGGGATTTTTGTATGATATGTATGATCAACCGAGAAATCTTGTGGAGCTTCTCATTTTGTATTGAACATTATGATATGATATATAAATGCACGTGGATGCACCTTTTTATGTGGTTTTTATGAGTCTCTTTTATGATTATGATGATGCCTATATGATGTATATGGCATATGTATGCATGACTATATGATGATGCATGATGTCGTTTATTTCTTATATGCGATGATTGATGTGCCACTCTAGAACGTTATTAGCCATTGGTCTGCAACACTATTGAGACTTGTAGGAACATGCACGATTGAACTGGATTCAAAATGTCTAACCAAGTGTCTATTGCGTAGGAGCTTTCTAAAGGACAAGGATCATGTACCCGGTAGCAGTTATTCAATAGGGAGACAAGCAGTCGGGAGTCTAAGAAGACATCAAGGCGATGAATACCCAAGTGGAGGATACAGTCAAGAGACCAACGACACCATCGTAATCAACCTGGTTATTGGTATCAACACCAAAACACATTTCGTCGATATGGATAAACTCATGTGACGGGGAATCAATGACCCACGTAGCCGAGGTGAGATTAGGAGACCATCTACTTGTTCCATCAGCAAACCCAACATAGCAAGGCAAGGAAGGATCCATCTGGAGAAACCAAGGAAAAAAAATATACGACTCATGGTAAGAACGATGGAAAAAAAAGAAAGAAAAACTATGACACAAGTTTACTTCATGGTGAGAGACTTCAGGCATATAATCTCTTGAGGTAGAGCCCATTGCAGAGATTCTTCAAGAGGTGGCTGTCAAAGTTAGTAAGGACATATACCCCCTTGTTGAGGCATCTATGGATGACATATGGGCCATAGCACATGGAATCAAACTTCCCTTTCCCTAGCTTATCATTGGCTTGGCCATAGACAAGGACTAGGCCCCCCTTGCTAAAGGTGCATGGGTGGACATGGGAGTCATAGTGGAACTTCGACTGAGTCTTAGCCACTTTGATTATTTGGAGAGTAGCATGACGGTCCTCATTGGTATGTCCAGGCATAAGTAGGCATTGTTATAACGGTGAGGTATCGGGTGGAAGTTTGAGGACAACATATCATCTACCATATTCTATAATGTATCCTAAATAAGAAAAAGGTAGAGATAGGTAAGCAAAAATGAGAGAGAAAAATAGAATATTACTATATTTTTGCGATAACTTTTGATCCCAAAGTCAGATTGGGGCACTCTCGGTACCATTGGAAAGGTCTCGTTGAGGGATACAACTTTAGTGTTTTGAGATTCATGAGATTCCTATGAGAAGATTCCTTAAAATATGTTTTTCATAAATAATCTTTGAAAATATGCTTTTCGAGATTCCTCACGCCCATATTTACAAAAATGCACACCCTGATCAATCTGTGAGGAATATCGTGAATATAAAAACACAACAATTATGTCCCTCAATGATATATTTCCAACGGTACTAAGAGCACCCCAATCCAACTTCGGGATCAAAATTTATTGCAAAAATACCGTAATATTCTCTTTTTCTCTCTCATTTTTGCCTATCTCTCTCTACCTTTTCTTATTTAGGATACATTTTGGGTTTGGTAATTCCTTATGAAGGAGAAGTGACATAATATGGAATTCAATGGAAAGAACCAATTCCAGACCATGGACTAAGTGAAATGGGGTAAAATTGGTGGCGGTTTTTGTCGATACCTGGTAGGCCCAGAGGGTAGAAAAGAGCAAGTGGTGCCAGTTGGATTTGTTTTTGTCCACCATTCGTTGGAGCATGGTTTTGAGGATCTTGTTAACAACCTTGACTTGGCCATTACCCTAAGGATAATAAGCGGAGAAATACTGGTGTTCAAACTTCAACATGGCTAAGAGCTATGTCCAAACAATGTCCTCAAAATGAGAACCATGGTCTGAGACTAACTATTGAGGGACACCGAAACGAGTGATGACGTGGTTAAAAAAGAACCGTGTCACAGTATCAACCTTACAGTTGAATGTAGGCATGGAATCAACCCATTTGGTTAAATAATCAACGGTCATAATAATATATTTATGACCATCAATTGAAGGAGAATTAAAGGTCATGAAGTCAATCTTTCATTTGTAAAAGGGATCGACTATGACGACAGGGTGTAGCAGCGCGGGAGGTGTCCTTTATTTTGGAGCAAAGATTTGGAAATTGCGACAGTGTTTGAATGCATGGATTCCATTGGCAAAGATGGTGGGCCATAAATAACTAACGCGAAGGATCTTTTGGGCAATGTCCAAACTAGAAAGGTGGCCACCGTAGGATCCACTATGAAATACATTCATGACTTGTTCGACTTCATCATGCGTGAGGCAAAGGTGCAATATGGCGTCGACACCGTGGTGGTACAAGACATCACCAATAAGGAGGTATCAAGTATCTTGGTGCCAGATGCGACAACAATCTTCATGGATTAGATGGGGCCCGAGTTTCTCTTTGTGCAAGTATAGGAGAATGCCCCCATACCGTGGGCCTTCCGTAGAGATGACAAATAAGAATTTGTTGGGAATATTGATTGTGATAGGTGGTGAGGTAGACAAAGAAGGGAAGTATACCATTAAGCAAGCTAACACCGAAGATTTGGTGCTTTTTGGGGCAATGAATTCCAGATCATATTCTTGGAGAATGACAATCAACTTGGCAGCACGACCTTGGACGAGGTGACAACTCAAGAGATAATGCATGGGGTTGGAATTGGCCACAACTCAAGTTCGACTCAAGAGAATATAGTGACGTAGCTTTTGTACCAAAAAGACAATGGCAAGGGCCATCTTCTCTTTGTGGGAGTAATGTAAAGGTCATCCATACAGTTTATGAGTTACGTGATAAATCATGTGCTCTTGGAGAGGATCATCTTCTTGAACCAAGACTCTAATGATAGCATTATCAAATGCCGACACGTAGAGGATAAACTCCTTGGTGAAGTCGGGAGAAGACAACAACAGAGCAGAAGTCAGAGCTTGTTTCAATGCATGAAAAATGCCTTGTGCATGCTCATCCCATACAAAACGGATGTTGGTACGAAGCAAGCGTAAGAACCCATGGACTTTCATTGCATAGTCCAAGATAAACCAACGAAGGAAATTGGACTTGCCTCCGAGGAATTGCAATTGGTGTAGGGTACGTGGGGGGGAAGATTCAGTATGGAATGAACCGTAAGAGGATCCACAACAATCCCTTTGTGAGACACAATGAATCCTAGTAAGTGACCAACTGGGACACAAAACACACACTTGAGGGGGTTTCAAGCGAACGTTGTATTTGCGACATCGTAGGAAGACTTGCCGTAAGTCATCCAAATGCTGAGAACACTTCCAAGATCGAGTCGTGAGGTCGTTTAGATAGAACAAGATAATGTGACTGAGGTCATGGAAGGAAAAGGTCCATGGCCCGTATAAAAGTGGATCCTACATTTTTAAGGTCGAACGACATAACCCGATATGCAAACGTGCCCTAGGGGGCAGTGAAAGTGGTTTTGTACTAATCCTCTTTCCGGATTTGAATTTGGTTATAACTGAAAGTACCATCCATGAAGGAAAAGACTTTGTGGTCAGCACATGAATCAATGATCTGGTCAATGAACGGAGTGGGGAAGTTGTCTTTGGGACATGCCAAATTCAAGTCACGAAAGTCAGTACAGACGTGAATGGTAACTTATTTTTTGTTAACGAGAACAAGCTTGGAAACCCTGTTATCAGCCAAAATGGCACTTCTCCGTCCAAGTGCTAACATTCATCATGTCTGTACACAAAAGGACAATTTGGATTCAAGTGGCCAAAACACTATAGATGTGCATGACTTTTGATGCATTATCTTCAAACTAGCCTTATATATTTTTATTCTAAGTTTTGGTATGCATATGCGACTATGTGCATTGAAACTCGCATGTCATACATGACTATGTGCATTGCAACCCGTGTACACTTGCATACACGAGTTTCCCTTGAGAAACACACGTGTCATACACGAGTTGCCTATATTAATACCCTCGTATACCTTAATTCGACATTAAAAAATATACATCAAGATTAGATGAGATTAGTTGGGTCCTAATCCATAACTATCCCAGCTGTCTCAACCATCCCAAACTTTGAAACCACTCTATTTCCCAAAGTATAAATAGAGGCCTTGGGGTGGGGCTAATCAATGAATTTTCGAAGAGAAAATTTATGTTGGTGGTATATCTTCAGAGTCTTGGAGCAGCAGAACTCAAAGTCCTTGGTTGTGGAGGAGTCCTTGTGTCAGAAGCTGGTTTTATTCTTACCTATTCACCTTTTGTTAATAAAGAGAATTCTTCTTCCAATCTTGTATTGTTTATCTCATGTATATTGGTTTAATGAATATGTTCAATGATGTTGTTATTATGCTTTTCATCTAATCTTTGATTTATATATATATGAGATATTGCTTGAAGAATTAACTCTTTGCATGTGAAGAGAAGCATCCCTAGAATCTTTGGAGAAGATTGGAGTAGGAGAAGATCGAGCTTGGATCAACCGTTGTTAATCAGGTAAGTCAAGTCTTCCTATTCTCTTTCCATTCTTTGTAAAAGTTGATTATCTGCAAGTTAGTTGTAAGTTGGTAACCCCAGACCCTAGGTTACAAGGGTGAAATGTCCTAAACAACAGAACTGGCGACTCCACTGGGGAGCACAGCATGCTGTGGGATTATTTTGTAGGATCTTTACCAGTCTTTGCTCTGTTTCTGAATCTAAGTGTGGTATTTTTATCTTGATTTTAATTCATAGTGTAGTGTGCCCACAAGCCTTTACTTTTTCTTCTTTTTGATTTTGTTGTTGTTGTATATGCAGGTTGTTGTTATACACAGTCGCGTATAACAACTTGTATACACGAGTTTCTCTATAAGACAATTGCGTATGGTATGCGGGTTTCCTTCATACACAGTCGCGTATATGTTGTAGCAGTATAATTTTTTAGTAGGGTTTGCTTGTCCCTGTTCTGTTTGATTTTTTCTTGCTTGGGAGTCTTCTGATTCTGGCATGAATTTGTGAGTCTAAAAGTCTTATGTCACACCTTGTGCTTGTTTTCAAGCCTTTGAGATTTCTTGGTTTGAATTTTCTTTCATCTCGTAATTTGAAGTTTATCCTCCTGCTTAGCTGATGAGCTCAGTGCTTTGTGTCTAGGTCAGTGATCAGGGCTTTGGATACTTGATATTCCATACTGCATTTTGTAGTGTTAGGGTAGCATTTGTTCTTTTGTGAGTCTAGTGGAATTTTGTAGTTCAATAGTCTCTCCAAGTTAGTTTTCTCCGAGTCTTCTTCTTGTTTGGTTGAAGTGGGTTATTTTGGGTCCTTTATACTTCATTTTACTTATTAAATGTTCTGATTATTCAAATTTGTTCAAAAAATTTGCATTTAGTTGCATTGTAGTTTTTGAAGAATTTTGAAAAAGTGAAGAAAAACATCTTATACTTTGGCATTTAGTTGCACTTAATTGTTTCCTTTCAGTATTTTTTCAAATAAAATTTCAAAGATTATAAAAAGAAGTCTTAGTTTTCTAGCACTTAGTTTCAATTTCATTAGCTTACATTTACAAAAAGAAAGAAAAAAAGTGGTTTAAGTAGTTGCAATTTGCTTTATACAACATTTTACTTTTTCTTATCGAGTTTATAAAATCACAGTCTTTCGCGCCATTTACCTTCTGACTAAGAACAACCCTTAAAATGAATGATATAATTTAAAAATTATTGCTAAGTTTTATTTTATAAGCTCATACACGAACTAGCTTAAGCTAGACTTGTGGAACAGGGGTTTAACTCTCCACAAGTGTTTAAATTCATACGTAGTTAGCCAATCGTTAAGTAAATCCTCTTTTATGTTGATTGCATTTGGGAAGATCCTCTCAAACGAGAGTTAAGCACGAGGCCGCGTGGAGGCTTGGACTAAGGAGACAACCCTCCGATTCCTTGTCAAAGCGTAGACCAAGGCTTTTTCATATCTGGGGATTCTGTCTTAGACAGGGTTTCGAGCTTTGCTACCCTGCCCATGCATACGAACCAGGCTTGCGACTGTCCTCCTAGACTGTCAGTATAGTTGCAGTAGCTTTTAGTCTCTTTTGACATCTAGGGTTTATACACAGTTACACCGAAAGGCTATTTCTGGTTGACCTTGGACAGGTTTGGAAGGTAACCCTTGTAGAAAGTGTGGGAGGGTGGTGGGTGATTCTTCCGCTTGTGCCTAAGAACATCTTCAAGGACACAAAGTAATTGTCTCTCACTTTTCTTCTAGAAAGCATATCTCATACCCCTTGTGTTTGTTGTGACTTTAGGAAATTTGGTAGTGATTGCTCTGTGGTTTGTTTGTGTTTAGCCGACCTTAGGGTGTGAAGACTCAAATTTTCAATTATGGAGGACCAACCTCTCAGAAGGTGAAGAAGGTTGCAAAACCTTCCTTCATTTACTACAGTGGAGCCTCCACCGCCCCCTCAAAGGCGGAGATTAGACACAGACGGTTCTTTTGAACTGGTAGGAATTAGTGAAGTTCTAGGTGAACCAAAACTTAGGGAAAACTAGGTTGATACAACCATAGTAGAGATAGAAGACTTGCAAGCTGACGAGCTTGCAAGAAATTTTAATTCACCTCTTACTGACCTAAGCGGTCCAGTGATCGTCCAGGTTTGTCCTTTCATTTCACCTGTGATTGGTGTTCCTATGAGTAGACTAATGTCTAGTGCAGGAGAAAGTTCTTCTTCCCCCATTTCAGCTGTTTCGGTTGAAGGAGTGGCACCTCCACTGGTTGGTACCCCTAGAACAAGTATATTTGGTACTCCCTTGACTACAGCTAGTCAGGTGGTTCAACCACTGGATTCCACAAATGTGGCAAGCACTTCTGGTGGGGTGGTCATTGGGATTCCTAGTGTACCTTCTACTTCACCTTCTTTTGCACACACTGCTCAGAGTGGTCCTGTTGGATCCTCTTCATTTGTCTAGGGTTTTTCTTGGAATGGGGAACACATTCCCCCATCCACTCCATATGTAGGTCCATACCTGCATATGTAGGGGTGTAGTTTGGAAACACTAACCCTTATGGTCAAGGTTTTCAAACGCTAGTTTTGGCTCCTTTCACGAGCTCTCCTTTCACACTTTTTAGTGGAGGGATATCAGCTCCTGTTTTCCAAACTCCAGTTTCAACTGGAGCAGCTCGAACCACATACACTGCACCACATATGAACAACCCACTAGCTTATGGGTGGAATCCTTTCCAAAGTGGTCTGGCTACTTCACAACCGGTAGCTGGGGGCAACCCGGCCTTTACTTTTGGGAATCAGGGGGCAAGTCCTTCTACTTCCCAAGCTCGTAGTTTTCAAGCTCCGGTCAGACCCAAACTTCCTTTCTTGGCAACTTTGAACTTGCCAGACATGTCCAAGTTAATGAATCACCCGGTGAAACATGATGCCACGTGGCCACCTATCCCCACCAAATTATCCTTGTATATTCCAAAATTCGAAGGCAAAGTTGGTGAAGACCCAGGGGATCCTATCACCACCTTTCACTTGTGGTGCTCTTCCAACTCACTGAATGATGACATTGTTCGGTTGAGATTGTTCCAAAGAAATTTGACTAGTGCTGCAGCAAAGTGGTACATTGAACTAACCTCTGCTGCGTTTGATAGTTTTTGGGACTTAGCTAATGTGTTCCTTAACCATTTCCAGCATCCCATATTTTGGCATACTCAGACCTAAAGATTCCATGATAGATTTTGGCATTAAGTTGTGTGATGCTCCTGAATCTAACAGACACTTATGTATCATTTGTTCATGGAATGTTAGAGTAATGTAAAATGGAGGTGAAGCACCTGCTTCATTCTTAGTTTTTTCAGCCAAGGCTGATCCAATAAAAATATTAGGATTTTCTTCTTGTAGATTCACTGTATCAGAAAGAGGCTGATTGTTTGCTGAACCAATCATTTTAAGAACTGGCTCTTTGTAAGAAGGATTTTTCATTAGTTCAGTAAAAGGCATAGGAATCTTTATTTTGCCCAATTCATTTTCTAGATTAAAATTCTGCACAGTTTTATTACCTCTTCAACCTCCATGTTCCTCTTTTGCTTATATTGAATTTGTTTTTTCTCTGACACAGGATCAGGTTGCTGTTTAGTAGGTAGAATTACCTTCTTCTTTGGGTTCTGTACTACTTGTTTTGGGCCTGACCTCAAATTCAAAGTCTTCTTGGGTTCATTCTGATAGACATCGGTAGTTATAGCAGTCAACTTCAGATTCAAATCATCCTCTGTTTCAAACATATCAGCATCATAATATTCTGCATTTAAAAATTATTCTTCAGTGAAAAAACCCTCAGTCAACTTTTCTCCAAAATAGTTCATATCCTGATCTGTGTCTTCAAATAGCACTTCTTCATCAACAACATTGTTTTGAAGAGGTGGTGGTACCCTTTAATCCTCAGTCTCTCTCCTTTCTCGTTGAATATCATTATTTCTTCGTTCCCTAGGTATGAAACAAGGAGCAAATTGTCTTTTGAATTGGTTCTGATTGTTAGGGTTTCTTTCACCTTCTTGAATAGGATTGCTTGAATTTATTTCTAATTCTAACTTGTTTAATTTTGCAGTCAAAATCTTCACTAACTTCGCCATCTCATCAATTTTTCCTTCTGAAGAATGAGATGTTGAAACCCCTGGAGCTGCTTCCTTCTTACCTTTCCTATCATACATCTGCTGAGTTGTTTCCTTCTTCAATCTATTGGAAGCCAATATGTTAGACTCCACCTCTAATGCTACATCCTGCATATTCAGTATAGAAACAGGTCTTCTTTCTCTTAGTAGTAAGGAAAATTCATGATCGAAAGCATTTGCAGATGTGATTTTTGTAGACGTTTCTGAAGGTTTTATTTCTGCAGGAATCATGCTGTACATTTTATTGAATCTTTTTGAAAAATCTACAATGGTTTCATCTTTTTTCCTCCTAAGGGCTCCAAATTCAGTTATATAATAGGTATGATCTTTGGTATCACCCCATTGTCTCATAAAGAGGTCTTGAAGCTCTTCTATGATGGTGATAGAATTTGCAGGCAGCTCCCTAAACCATTTTCTGACATCTCCATCAAGGCTCTACACAAACATCCTCATCCATATGTCCTTATCTTCAATATTTTGGTTATTAGCATAACTGAAAAGGCTTCCCAGTTCTCTTTAGCTGTAGTTTCACCCTGTCCATTAAACCTAGGCAGGTATTTCTGATAGTCACCTCCAGGAAGTGCATTCAAAGGGTGAGGCAAAAATAATGGTGCATATCTGGCTACAACCATTCAGTCCATCATATCTATAGGCTGATTTTGGGCTGCCATTTTAAGGCTGACTGACTTTGGTGATGGAGAGACTTGTCTAGAACTTGGCTGAAAAGGGGTTTTACCAACTTTCAAATGAAATAGAGGAATCTTACCAGGAGATACTGTTTTTTCCTTTTTGAAGGATTGAGGATCAGTGAAAACTTGAAAGTTACTGACAAGAATTGTAGGCTTTGACCAAGGTGAAGTTTCTTCTTCTTTTCTCAAAACAGATAAAGGTGATGAACCATCCAACTGATCAGGGTCACATAGGGCTGGTAATGGCTGAGATCTTCTAATCTTCCTTACTATTTTCAATATCTGTTCTGGGTCTGAAACACCCAACTGCAAAGGTGAAATAGGTCTATTTCTAGTTCCAATTCCCCTAAAGCCACTGTGACAAACTGGTGAAAAGTAGTCTTTTAAGATTTGTTGGTTTAATTTCACCTCTTAAAACCAGTGAAATGATAAGTATCCCAGGGAAAAATATGTTTTCAACTTCGTTCCCCGGCAACGTCGCCAAAGATGTTTATGCCATAAATTGTTCCCAGACTACAAGAGAACAAGCCAACACAATCTCAAATATCTCAATCAAACAAAACAGGGTTTTTTAGGGTTTTTAAGGTTTTCTGGTTGTGAAGTTTGATGACAAGAGGGAATGCATTCATAACCCAAATAAAAACTAAATCACAAGCATAGAAAAACTGAGATGCATAACATAATAACCATGTATCCAACAGAAAACAACATTGAGGTTCATCCACAAATGGCAAGCACTACAAGCATACAAACTTTAAACCAACAATGAAATTACCAATTGAGTAGCTAAAACAAGCTATAAATGAAGCCAGAGAACAAACTGAAGTGTAAATGGAGCATATATTTCATAATCAGTCTTTCAAATACACATAAGAGTCATTTACTTAGCTTATGGACAAGTCTAAAGACCTCCTCTTACTAGCAAAAAAATCGAACCCTTAGTTCTCTTTGTGACATACATTAATACTATGCTTCCAAAATTGGTTTAGGACTAAACCCTAACTGCTTTTCAGCCTACTCATCGAAACAGTTCTATCAAAATAATAATTACAAAAATAAAATATCCTTCAAAACATAACTAATAACTGTTTGTGTTAACAAGCCTCACAGATCTTTAGCTGCTTCAGCTAACAAGGCTATCCCTTCTAGGGCTTGGGACTTTCTTCTAGCCTTCAGTTGATCTGCTTCCATCTCTACCATCTTTCTAGTGAGTTCTTCATTTTGCTGCTGTAGACCTTTGATGGTTTGTTTCAACATTGTAAATTGAGACTCTGTATTCCTTTTCCTTTTCAATGCCTCTTTTGAGTCTGCAATCAACTCCTGATAGTGGCTATTCACCTCATCCAGATCCTCTCTGAGTCTTCTATTGGCCATAACCAAGCCATCATTTGTCTCCTATATATATCCCACCTGATATTTATACTGTTTTACAATTCTCTTTTTCTGAATCAAATGCTTTATTTCCTGCTATGCTTTGCATCTCATTTGGAAGCCATGGAATGTTTAGTCTCCTATAGATTGCTTCATCTTCTGGAAACAATTCTGTAGGAGTTTCAGGAAAACTTAGGTTTTCTTCAGTCTCAACTTCACAGGGAACATTTTCCTCAACCATCACTTTCTTTTCTGAGTGAGAAGCCTTTATCTTACCTTCTTGCTGTTCCTGCACCATTTGACTTCGTATCTCTAGAAAAATATCAGACAATTTAGTCTCAGTAAGAGAAGACTCTCTTTCTGATTCCATTGGCCCTTTTCCTTTACTGTCACCCTTATCAACATCCAATTTTTCATCAAATGAGGAGTCATCTATCACAGTTACTCCTTCTTTATTCAATTTAGGGTTTAGCAATCTCTTCATATTCAGCGTGAGCTTGTTTCTGGGTCTAGTCTTTGGTCTCCACACAGGAGCAAGTTCCCCTAACGTTTTGAAAGTTTTGCCCTGATGGGTGACTAAGGAAAATTCAATAACTTTTAGCTTCTTTTTCTTTGGTACTGCTACCTCATCTTCCTGGCTGTGAAATTCCTTTTTAGGGCCAACCTTAGTTTCATTGATAACAGGGAGTTTATCCTCCTCAAACAGACATGTCTCATCCTCTGATAGGACTATGATTGGACTTTGTTTTTGAACTTTAGTATCCTCTTCATCACCTGAAATTTTCTCTACAGGTATAATCGTTTCAACAACAAATGTCTCTGCTGGTGCATCATCCTGAACAGGCTCGGTCTCCTTATTATCAGACTGCAAATCTTTGCTCTCAATGTCATTAAGATGTTGTTTAGACTCACAATCTTCTTTTGCAGGCTCTGAAACTTCCTCCAATTTAATACTGTCTTCATCTTTAACCTTTATCTTTTGTCTAAGCTTTCTGATCAAAGTCTGTCCTTTATCAGCTTGTTTTCTATGAGATTGTCCTTCTTGACTATTCTGAAACCCTGACCAGAAAAGGAAATATTCCCAAGTTTTTCCTTTACTCTGCAAAACACTGTTGATAATGAGTTTGATAAGTCCATGGTGAAAAATGGACTGTCTAGTATGATTCTAGTGCTGTTTAATTCTGCAAGACATCTTCTGTAGGCTCTTTAGAAAGAAGAAGGGTAGGTTCATCTTTGACTCATTACTGAGGTGTTGAAGAAATCTGAAATGGTATTTAAAAATGAAGGCATATCTTCCTTCACATGTAATATAACTTTGTAAAACCTTAATAGGTTCTATCCATTCAGGCCTGAAGTTGTGAATGGGTACACCCTTACCCCAATCTGGAATTATACCAGGCAGTTGGTACTTTTGTGCATTAAAGGTGAATGGCACCTTCTTAAACCATAATTCTCCCTCATTTTTAATTCCTATTGCCTCGGCTACTAATTCCTTGGTTAATTTGAATTGCAAAGTATCAAAAGATACAGTGTCTTTGTCATAGCACTGAGCAAACTTATGGGAGACCTATGCATGGTATCCATCAATTTTCTTGAAAAATATCAACCATCCTGCATTTTCAAATAGCTCAGCACAGTCTAGAAATTTATCTCTCCAACTGAGATCAGTGGGCTTAGCTCTATTAGTTTTTCCACTTTTCTTCATTCTCAGTATGGTTTGCAGCACCTGTCAATAATCTCACAGTCTATTTATCTTCAAATTCGCACAGTTTTGGCAGTCTATTTATCTTCAAACTCTCACAGTCTACCTTATCACACAGTTTAGGAAAAGTTTTGTACCAAATTTCAACAATTTGACCTAATCACAAATTTAGGGACCTCCAATAGTTCTGCTATGAAATTTACTAGCTTAAATGATGAATACTTAGATATATTGATTAATATTTCATCATTCATAGTCTATTGAGTGAGCAAATTCATATCCTTCCTTAAAATTTTGACATTATAGGCTTTATCAAAAAACCCCCAAATTTAACAAACCCTATCAAATGCCATGCAGGGTACCTTCTCAAAAGCTTAATATAAACACTGGAAGTCAATCTCTTCAAAGGTTAGGTGTCAAATTCCACATTCCAGCTGTCTCCAACTGTCCAGATTGCTTCAAACTGTCGCTGCTGGAAAGCCCTAATTCTTCATTCAACTGTCAAAACTCCGATTTCTTAGCAATATGTTTCCACCACGACTTTCAATGCCTTCATATTCTTCAGCTTAAGAACATATTCCTGAAAATTCTGCCTCGTTCCATTCACTGTCATCATTCGCCATGAATTGCATACAATTGCCACGATCTCCCTCACACGATGACCACACACTTGTTTCAATGATAAACTTGGCAAGACACGTATCAAATGTGATAATTGTTGTGGTTAACACCTTAGAGATGAAACCCTCGAAAAAATCGGAATGAAAAATAACGATTTTGGCACTCGCGATTTTCTTGTAGCACGCTAGTGTATTAATTTCATTCTTGTGCTACAAGAAAGTCCAAACCCATAATTTCATCTCATTAAATCACTAATCAGGTTTATGACTTGGTTTATATGATTAATCTCGATCTTAGTGTCATTTATGAAACCATTTTAATCAATATATACCTTTTAGAACCCTTCAAGAATGAACTCTAAGCAAAATTTTATAAAAGCAAGCTTAAAAATAGGCAAAATCAAAACAATGAAAACTAAAGGCTTAAACTCAAAATTAACCTTTATAAACCAAAATTTCCTAAAAGAAAAAATATTAGCAAGTTTCAAAAACATAAACAAAAGCATAAAACTAAGGAAGACAAAATCATGACCTAACATCATCCATGGCGGAAAAACCATTGGAAGGGCAGTTGTCGACGAGGGTGCTTCCACATGTGTCATGTCCTTGTCTTGCTGGAAGGCTCTTGGATTTATAGAACTAGTTCCATCGAACACCCAACTTACTGCTTTCGACGGAAGGTTGTTCCGTCCACATGGTATCCTACCAGCTTTCGAGATAAAGTTGGCAGGGAAGGCAATGTCTATTGAAGTAGTGGTAATAGATGCGTCATTGGATTATAACTTTCTCTTGGGAAGAAGTTGGACTTATGCCATGTCTGCTATTGCATCGGTCATTCTTCGGGTGGTAGTGTTTCCACACGAAGGGAAGTTGGTTATAGTAGATCAACTCAGTTTCACTCGGAAGGGCCACATGGAAACTAATGAGTCCACCGTGCCATTGGTTGATCAGGTCAAACCTGCTTCAAATAGCTTAGGGGATGGAATGTATTCATAATTAATGGGCACATTCGATATCCTATCCCCGATTAACTATTTAGGTTCTACTAGTGTAGGGATATCTATTGCAACGGTTGGCGATAGAACGGATCCTTGGGTCCTTCCTTCCCATCATGAGCCTGAAGTCCCCTTATCGACAGTGGAAGTAGCTTATCAAGCTATCGTTAACACCACTGTTGATCCTGTTTTGGTTCCTCCTATAGTCTTAGAGGAGTCGGAAGAAGCTTATCTGCCTGCTTAGGCAGAGAACTCTTTGCATGTTGATGATTGCTTAGATATGGTTTTGCCATCTGACGAAGCCATTTTGGAAGCTATGTGTGGATATGATAAGATCTGCGAAGATCTTTATCATAGATCCTACTTTCTTCCAAAGTTAAGCAAGATTGAAAATCAAGAGTTCCATATGAGACTGGCAGGGGNAGCTATGTGTGGATATGATAAGATCTGCGAAGATCTTTATCATAGATCCTACTTTCTTCCAAAGTTAAGCAAGATTGAAAATCAAGAGTTCCATATGAGACTGGCAGGTGATGTTGATATACCAATCAATCCCTTACCAAGGGAGGGAATCTTTACCGAGGGGAATATGGAAAACATTCCTGTTACTATTCCTATAAAAATTTATGTGAACCCAAACGTTGTGGAAAATGTATATATTGGTGCAAACTGCTCTCCGAAGGAGATTGCTATCTATACGGCCTTGTTTAAGGAATTCCGCGACGTGTTTTCCTGGTCATATGAGGAGATGCCAGGCATAGATCCATCGATAGTCGAACATGAAATCCGAACCTATCCTGATGTCAAAGCAGTTTGACAAAAACTTAGACCTGTCAATCCGTGTAAAGCGACAACCGTTAAGGCTGGAGTTGAAAAACTTTTGAAAGCTGGTTTTATTCACCCGATAGCTTTGATGGAATGGGTATCCAACCCTGCTCCTATTGATAATAAGTAAGGGACGATATGTGTCTGTATTGACTTTCGCGATTTAAACAAAGCTTGTTCAAAGGATTACTACCCCACACCATTCATAGATCAAATCATTGATGCTTGTGTGGGGAGTGAAGTCTTTTCGTTTATGGATGGTTTCTTCGGGTATAATCAGATTCAAATCAAGCTGAAAGACCAACATAAAATGGCTTTCATTTGTCCTTGAGATACATTTGTGTACAAGAAAATTATTTTTGGATTGAAAAATGCAGGGGCTGCCTTTTAGTGGGCAATCAATTTTTCCTTTCATGACATTAAGTCTATTGTCGAACCCTACCTTGATGATCTGCCAGCACATTCTCATAACAGGATCGATCACCCAGATCACTTGCGTTTAATCTTTGAATGATGCAGACATTATAAAATTCACTTGAATCCCCACAAGTGTGTTTTCTGTGTCGAGTCAGGTAGGCTGCTTGGGTTCATTATTTCTAACAAAGGTATTCAAGTGGATCCTTTGAAAGTTGAGGCCATTGTAGATCTACCTCCTCCTTGTTCCATCAGGAGACTTCAGAGCCTGCAAGGGAAGTCTAACTTTCTTCGACATTTTATCGTGAATTATGCCAAGATCACCAAAGGTTTCATGCGTCTGTTGAAACAGAACACCCCATTTGTATTGGATGAAACCGCACAACTTGCGTTCGAGGCATTAAATAAAGCTTTGTTATCGGCACCTTTATTGCGTCTTCCAGATTACTCTCGCTATTTTATATTGTATCTGGCCACATCCGAGTCGACCATTGGGGTAGTGCTAGTCTAGGAATATGATAAGCTCCAAGAGCATGTCATCTACTATCTTAGCCATGCTTTATCTGGCCCTAAACTTAGGTACTCCCACGTCGAAAAGTTGGCCTTAGCAGCTATGTATGCTGTTCAGAGGTTACGTCACTATATCTTACTAAGGACTACAATAGTAGTGGCGGATGTCAACCCCTTCCAGTATTTCTTATCTTGACGCATAGTTGGAGGCAAATTTAAGAAATGGATAGTCATTCTCCAGGAGTTTGACTTGGATTTTCAATCCGCCAAATCCAAAAAATCCTTAGTTTTTGCTGAACTCATTGCAGAATTTCCAGTTGAAGAAGATGTAGCAATTGAAGAAGACTCATTCCCAAATGAGCACATTTTCTTGATTTCCACCTTTGACTCGTGGTATGGGGATATACTTATCTATCTCCAGAATCTGAAGTGTCCTGCAAGATTTTCACAGGAAGAGCGACGCAAATTACGCACACATGCGAAAAACTACCACATTATCGGAGATACTTTGTATAGAAGAGGGGTAGACTCTATTTTGCATCGGTGCCTCACCCACGAAGAGGCTGAGATTGTCCTAAATGATGCGCATAGCGGAGCGTGTGGGTGTCATTTATCTGGGTTAGCAACGACCCAAAATATTTTATGTGCCGGCTATTTCTGGCCCACGATCTTCAAATATTGTGTGGAAGCCGTGAAGCGCTGTCATCCTTGTCAGCTTTACACCAGAAATATGCGGTTGCATCCTACTCCGTTACTTCCCGTCATCACAGTAGGCCCCTTCACCAAATGGGGGATATATTACGTGACGTGCAACCCAATTTCTGCTGGGGGGAACAAACATATTATTGTTGCTGTAGATTACTTCATGAAGTTGGCATAGGCAATGCCCACTTATAAGGATGACGGGGAAATTGTAGCTTTTTTCATTTTTAACCAGATTATCGAATGTTTCGGTATTCCTAAAGAGATTGTCACTGACCATAGCAGTCACTTCCAAAACAACATGATGACTGAGTTGGCTACTATGCTAGGGTTTAAACAAGAACATTCATCTTCTTTCTACCCGCAGGCGAATGGTCAAGTCGAGGCAGTCAATAAAACCTTGAAGAATATTCTCAAGCGTACTATTAACGCATCCCGGTAAAATTGACACATCATGCTGTATCCTGCGCTTTGGGCTTATCGAACCAATGTGAAAACTGCCATGGGGTTCTCACCTTTCCAACTCGTTCATGGAGTGGAAGCAATAACCTCGGTTGAATGCGAAGTACCATCTTTAAAAGTTGCCATTCATGTGTTACCTGATACGATTGAGATGGAAGAATGTTTTCTACACTTAGAACATTTAGATGAGTTGCGTAGAGATGCATTGACTGCAAACGAAGCTCACAAGAATAGGGTGAAAAATCAGTATGATAAATCGGTCAAACCTAGGATTTTTTTAAATTTTTTTTTTTTTTTAAAACCTGAAGGGGAGCTTGTCTTGCTCTGGGACCAGGATAAAGAACCCCTAGGGGTAGGAAAATTTAGGTCTATGTGGTTAGGACCATATGTCATGTGAAAAGTACTGAAGAAAGGGGCATATGAATTAACTGATTTCGAAGGGAATAAGCCGACCGAGCCTAGAAATGGGCTCTACCTGAAGAAGTACTATGCCTAGGCTTAGCACTTTTTCTCGTATTTTTCTTGTATGTAACTTTATGTACGATAGATAGCTAGTTTGTGTTCTTGGATCATCTTTTGGTTGTTACAGATGTCTTCCGAGTGGTTAGTAGGTTTTGCAGATCGCGCTAGTCGTCACAATTGCAACCTAGCTTTAGTTGCATGGGTTATTTACTCACCCTCAGGACAGCTAGTTGCCCCTAGAGGCACTTGCCTAGGTCATGCTACCAATAATGTGGCTGAATACATGGCCGTCATTGAGTTTTTATGGGATGCCTTGTCACCTGGTATCACCTAGGTGGAAGTTAGAATTGACTCTCACTTGTGGTTTCCTAGCTCAATCAAGATTATCAGGTGTAAAACCCTAATTTATTACGTCAGTTCTTGCAAAATAGGTTATTGGAAAGAAATTTTGAGTTTATTACATTCAGTCACATTCCAAGAAATCAAAATTCCTTAACTAATGCATATGCGAATTATATCTTAGATTGGCATTTAACGCACATCCCATAAAATATGCAACAGATACATCACAAAAACACATGTAAATAAACTGGATATATATATATATATATATGTCCATATAGATAGGTTGAGTTCTTGATCCTCAGATCCAGTCATAGCTGTATAGATATACAAAATGTACAAAAAGTGGATCGTAATCCATAAAATGCTTCTAAGACCTAATCTTGACCACCCTGGTCACCTTGGTCATCCTGGTCGTCCTGTTCTTGAGCATCTTCAGCTTCTTCAGCTACTGCAGTCTCCACGACCTCTATGTAAATAAGCACTGCCCTTGCTACCCTTCTCATAAGGCGTATCCAGGTAAGCGAGATACCAACCACTAGCTCCTGCATAATGACAGGGATTTTCTCAATGCGTAAAGTAGGGACTCTCTGGGTAAGCCCGACCAGCTTCCCCTCAAGAACCTTGATACTCCCCTACCATTGGTCACACATGCATACGACGGTTCCCGTTAGGGTGGACTGGTCCAATATTTGCATTTTAAACATCAAAAGGATTAAAAAATTTATACATATGTATATATCTTTTATGATTAAAAACTCAAAAATATTTAAAAACTTGAAAAACCAAAAGACCTGATGCTCCCCATGCTCCTCCAGGAGGGAGGACAAGGTCATTGTCACCCCAGAAATCTATCCTAGCATATGGAAACTGCTCCAATGCTGGTAGCTGTCGTCCCCACCATAAGTAGAAGTCATCATCGTAAACACTCTGAACCAAGCCATCGCCGCCTTGGCGGAGAAAAATTTCTCCCGACCTACTCAGTCTAGGCTGACGGGGAGAGAAATATGTTAGAGGTACTGCAGGGCTAAGGGTGGGCACTCTCTCAAATAAAAAGGTCACCAATATAGTAGAATAGCCAAAGTTCTTACGCCGACCTCTCTTGCAGTCAGAGAGTTGCTTCTTCATTATCGGGATTACTTCTGAGCACCAGTCAAGTAAAGCTCCATGTAGGCATTCCACCGCAATTCTCATTCAATTTTGAGTTGCAAGATGAAGTGATGACGATCCTGCAACCCTTACTAATGTCCTTACCAACACCTGTAATGGCAAGCTACAGATATGTGCAATAGGGATGCAAGTTCCCCTTTTTCGAGTGCCAAGCGTGTAGTAAGTGTCAATATAGTTTTGAACACTTAGAAGGTCACCACCCCTGCTGGTACCTTGCAAGTTGACAGGATCTCCCCGTCATGACAAACCCGCAATAAAATAGATGTCTTCCAGTGCAATTTCTAGAATCTCACCTTGTAGGTCAAATGCACCTAGATCATGATCCCAGTAGTTGATAAAAAAACTCAAGCAAATGGGCATTAGATCGCATAGGTGAAGCACAAAAGAACTTTAGCAACCCACTTTGTTGTAATTCATGCACCTTGGGGGCACTACGAAGTGCATCTTTGTCCATGGTTTCATGTTCCCTCTCCCTCCACTCCAACACCATGTTTTAGCCTGTCCATAAAGCCATTTTCAAAAATTCAAAATCATTAAAAAACTTTGATTTTGGCCCTAATTATGCTTTTCCTATGTCGCACAGTATACGCGACTGTCCTTTGGACATGTATAAAATGCATGTACACGACTATGTAGGTTGCATACCCACGTATACAGTGCGACCTTCTTAAAACTGGCTTAAAACATTAAAATTTTGCATAAAATTAAAAATTTGATTAGATGAAATGAAAGAGCATGAAGAGCTGATTTACCTGACACTTGCGGATTTGAAATTCGTCCACTGGTTTGGCCACACCGAGTGATTGAATTCAGAGGTAAAAATGGCCTACGTTGGGTAAAAATATGAAATGGTGATTTTGATTTCAATTTTTGAACTATTTATAGAAATAATATCAAAATGTGGGTTTTTTAGCCTATAGTTTTAATTTCTATTACAAATCAAACTAATTCCATGCCATGTTTACCTAATGCAACAGGTCCGAGATTACTCAAAGTTGTTTTCCACTCATATAGGATAGGATATTGGTCATTTATATGCATTTTTTCATTTATACCTACTTTGCCTTAACCCTAGGATCACTACTTTGACCACAGAATATGGTATTCAACCATTATTACCTTGTCTATACCATTGTTCTTCCGTGGATAGTGCTTTGCTTCCATGAGTACCCTAGTTTAGAACACATTTATGTCATTTTGTACTCATGCTGCATTTGTCGTAGGTTAGGGGAGCCTTCTTAGCTACTTTTCACACCAAATTGAGCCTCATTTTGGTCTCTTTTTACAAGCTATCCCCTTTATAAGGCTCCCCATCCTTATGGAGTTTCTTTAGGCCTAGGTCTAACTCCTCAAAATAGACTTGACTGCCGAGTAAAATTGTCCATTAAGGCTCTATAATAATATGTGAATGGGCATCCACATTGGTGGTAGGTTATCACTTTCTCGGACCATGTGGAATAATACAAGAAATGATCACTCTCTTTTCTACGGAATTGAGAAGAGTATTCTTAGGCATAGATTTATCACTTTTTTGGACATGAGGGACTAAACTTATGAAAAAGGAGCGCCCGATATGAGCTTAATTTTCTCTTTTTCATGCTCTGGACCTAAACATGAAAAATATTCTGAGTGTACTTTATGTCTTTGTCATCCTCGTCAAACACTAAGAACAAAGCATCGAGTTTACTGGTTTAAGCCCCATTCTTCGTAATCAAATGGAGCTTTCCCTGTGATCTTGATTTCCTTCACACTCAAAAAACTCAAGCTATATGCTGCTCTTGAAGGAGCGTTGGGTAGGTGGTAATTTAACCTTTTTGGGAGCTCCCTAACTAAGTACGAAAAAGGTTCGCCTTTTCTTCTTCAGAAGTTAAGAGAGTTCTTCTGTGGTATGTTTTATACTTTTTCTGGCCTTACGAGACTAAATTGGATGAAAAACGAACCCCCTGGAGTCTTCTTCAGAGTTTTCAAAGTCTCTAAACACGAAAACACCAACGAGCATGTACTAGTTCGGGCTTGTAAAATCCACGAATCAGTGACATCATCAAGCATTATTCTCTCCCCTCTGCAAGCTTGTCAAAATTGAAGAGAACCTGAGTTGACTTTCCTAGACTCATTAAAATTTAACAGGAAAGATAAGGAAGAAGTTTTCTTTTTGGGTTACAAACGGTGGCAGCATGTCCTCCTTGAACATAGCACTCTCTGAACTTTTTGATACTCATGTCTCAGTGTACACTTTCAGTTTCAGCTATCACTTCGAGTTGTCTTACTCCTCCACTTGTCCTTTATATATGGGCAATCTAATCATGTCTCCTATATGACAGATAAGTCTAGTTGTCTTATATTCAAAGTTAAAAGCTGCCTTGGGTCATCTTTGTGTCGTGCTCACTGTTCAAGGATTTATCCATGTTTCTGCTTATTATCCTGATTCCATCATTATCCTATCTGACTATTACTTGTGTCTGTCTTCCCTTATCTAGTTCCTAGTCATTCTTGTGATCCATTCGAGGATCTATTGCCTTCCTCATCACAACATGGTTTCTCATCAGTACTTCCTGAAGATGAAGACCTAGAATTTTGACGATGGTACCTTAGGATTCACTTTCATCATTGGTGAATTCCTTTGCTTCAATTGTCAGTTTTCACCTATTGATGGACAATCTGTTGAATCCTTTCCATGTTCGACTTCAACACATCTATTCACATGGCCTGGATTGTACTGGTTCCTTTGGATTTTGATGAAGACCTTGGGTTCACATTTATAACCTAAGTTGCGCAAGATGCTGTTGTGTTCATCTTACATAGCTTCCATATTTTGAAGACTCATCATTGTATATTGTGGCTTCAATCCACCCTTGTAATATACGTGGTCTTATACCCATATTATATGATGTAATAAAATATTGTAAAGGAGCTAGTGTTCCAGTATATTGAACATGGCATCCTCAGATATGATTTTATATATGACATTGATATGTATTTGTTTCAGGTACTTCCTCTGCTTCCTTGGACTTCTGAGTTCTCCAAGGCTAAGATTTTAATGTATTTCAGCCATCGCTTCCCTCTGACCTCACACATTAGGGGGCATATGTTATCAGCCAAAATGACACTTCTCTGTTCGAGTGTTGACATTCATCATGTTGGTACACAAAAGGACAATTTGGATTGAAGTGTCCCAAACACTATAGATGTGCATGACCTTTGATGCATTATCTTCATACCATCCTTATATATTTTTATTCTGAGTTTTGGTATGCATACGCGACTATGTGCATTGCAACTCGCGTGTCATACACAACTATGTGCATTGCAACCAACGTATACTTGCATACGTGAGTTTCCTTTGAGCAACATGCATGTCATACGCGAGTTTCCTATATTAATACCCACGTATACCTTAATTCGACATTAAAAATTATAAATTGAGATTAGATGAGATTAGTTAGGTCCTAATCCATAAATATCCCAACTAACTCAACCATCCCAACCTTCGAAACCACTCTATTTCCCAAAGTATAAATAGAGGCCTTGGGGTGGGGCTAATCAATGAATTTTTGGAGAGAAAAGTTATGCTGGTGGTATATTTTCAGAGTCTTGGAGCAGTAGAACTCAGATTCCTTGGTTGTAGAGGATTCCTTTTGTCAGAAGCTGGGTTGTATTATTACCTATTCACCTTTTTTTAATAAAGAAAATTCTTCTTCGAATCTTGTATTATTTATCTCATGTATATTGGTTTAATGAATATGTTCAATGATGTTATTATTATGCTTTTCAGATAACCTTTGATATATATATATATATATGAGATATTTCTTAAAGAATTAGCTCTTTGTAGGTGAAGAGAAGCATCCCTAGAAGCTTTGGAGAAGATAGGAGCGGGAGAAGATCAAGCTTGGATCAACTGTTGTTAATCGGGTACGTCAAGACTTTCTTCCTATTCTCTTTCCATTCTCTGTAAAAGATGATTGTATACAAGTTAGTGGTAAGTTGGTAACCCCAGACCCTAGGTTACAAGGGTGAAATGTCCCGAACAACAAACCCAAATGGTATATGTAATGGGGTATATGAAACCTGCTTTACGCAGTTTCTCGATCTCAACTTTGACAACGAGAGCCTTTGATGAGTGAATGGGTTGTTGCTTTTGGTGAACGAGGGCAACATGAGGCCATGTGTCAATACGATGTTTAGCGATATATGGATCAAGCCCAAGCATCTCGGTATATGACCAAGCGAATATATCACAAAACTCCTAAAAAAGTGCTTTGTATGAAGCGACCTCTTCAGGGGAGCAAGACATTCGAAGTGTAATATGTTCAACTACCTCGGGTGTGGTTGATATATTGACCTTGATGGTCAGTGAAATGTTATCCATGTTACCCTCTTCAAAGGCGTTAGGTGTTGGAGTCAGGTTTTTAAACCAGCCGACACTTCCACGGATGAAGTCTTTTGCTTCGACAGAGTATTGGTCCGACGATGAAGAAGGTTCATCGGGGATGAAAAAGGAGAAATGGTGGATATCATCCCAAGGATAATTAGGAGTTGAAAGAGCTTCAATAATATCCTCTTCATTGTGAAAGCAGCACGTAGATAGATCAGATGTATCTTCCACAATTGAGGAGGGGGAAGGAATATTGGAGCTCGAGATCGTGTAGATGGTGCTACTTATGTCCGAGGAAGAAACCGATGGGTGGATATCCTCAAGGAGGGTAATTTAGGACTCACAGGAATGTGTGTGAAGGTCACTAATGAGTGTCTGGTACTTAGGAAATTTTGGGCAATGGTGTGAATAATGACCATATTGGCCACAAATTACACATGGGTGGTTGGTTGACAACGACTTGTTCTTGACCGCGGGTAAGGCTGGAACATTGAAAACTGAGATGTTGTCAATATCGTCTACAGAGCACATGTGGGCATGAAGGATAGGAAAATAGGGACAATTCTATGTCGCATGGCCTTGGACATCACATAAAGCACATGTAGGAGAAGGATGAGGTTCTATTGTCACTTTGGTCGTCTTTTCCCCAGTCTTCTTCTTCATAGGAGGGGCATGAGTAGAGACAGGAGTAGTCTTTAGTGTACTAGGAAGTGGGTGTGACATTGTCTCAATAAGTTGGATGGGATTCAACTGGACCTGTCGAGTCGGGGGCGAGTTAGGTGGATCGAGGTAACACACAGGAATACCCAAAGAAAAACCAGGAAGGTTGAGAGTAGCTATAACGAGATTACTCACGATGTTGGATGATGGAAAAAGCAAGGGAATCATGTGACGGGTAGTGAACCCCAATAATTCCTTGAGGTTTGAGGTTGCAACTGAGGTTGTGAGGAGGTCGAAATGCTACCAGATATGATAGTGCACAAATATAATATATCAGTCGGCAAAGGAGGAGGTGGTAAGGACAAAAAGGTGTCCGTCATAGGATCGTTGGAAAACAAGCCTAGGCCAACGAAAAATAATGATGGTATAGACACACTTTCAATGGTAGTGTTGATAGTAGGAAGGACATGTTCTGGTGTGGCCAACCCCTTTGGATCATAGTATGTCAACTAGTTGATGGTCACGATCTTCCCATAATGGGGGAGCATTAAGAGTTGAAAGCCGATAGAGGCAACAACTCGCATTGCATACATATAACTACGTCCTAGGAGGAGGTTGTAATCAAGTTAGGTGTTAACAACCTTAATGTCAATTAACACTATTTTGTCGGCTAACTCAATAGGGACATTCGTGAGGATGACTTGGGGTTGAGTCGAGCGACCATCATAGGCACGAAGGGAAATGGAAGAAGGTTGGAGGGTTTGGGATCAAAGTTTCTTCCAAACAAAGGTTGACATAACACAGGTGGATTCCCACTCATCAATGATGCATTGATGAATGACCAAATTCCGAATTATGATCGGAACTTGGAAGGTGACGGATGATTGCATCTGGGGTTCTCCTTGATCCCGGTCGAAAGTGATCAACCTAGAGTTAGAGGGATCGATGGAACCTAACATGGATAACAACGCTTTATGCCGCGAAGGACAAGTTTTGAGAACTTCAAGAGTGGACATGGCCATGGGAGACCGGGCCATTCGTCAACAATACTAAAGTCAAGCGTAGCTCTGGCAGTGGCATTGTTTGCGATGCAATGTAATGGGAACCGCAAGAATTTGGCAGTCCCATCTGTAGGGGGTCTTGGCAAATGCAAAGACATATCATGAGCGACGGAGGTAGATGTCGTAGATGGGTCAATGATTTTTGTGGTGGAACCATACTGGTTTCATCGAGTTTGGAGGTTGACATTTGACGATAATGTCATGAGGTGATGGACACCAGGATCAATGGGTTGAGCTGTAGAAGTGGTTGTGGGATTTTGTGGGGCCAAGGGATGGGTCACAACCATTCCTTTGTGTGGTAGGGGGTTTCGAAGCACCATAAGTGGAGGACCTAGTAGTGCTTGGTTTGGATGAGCAGGAGCAGTCGCGTTGGGGTCACGTTGACTATCATTTTGGAGTAAGTTGTGGACATGATTCAAGTGAGGACACTGATGGGTATAATGGATGTAAGTGTTACAGATAGTGCACTGATGGTTAGTCCATAACTATGGGTTCTTCCCAGGTCTAGCAAGATGTTGGAAATTTTGTGCAGGGGGTTCAAATTCGTTATTGTTCGGAGGGTTGGCTTGTTGGCCACCTCCTTGAGGCTGGTTGCTACCCCGATTCCTACCTCTCTTTTTCCTTCCCTGCCCTTGTTGGTTATTGGGGGCGGGTTGGTTAGGGAGGTTATGCTACGTGTAGACCTGTCTTAGAGTAGGAGGAGGAGTTGGGATCGAGGATGGAGTAGGTTGTAAAGGTGGTGGGTAATAGGCAGGAGCAACTGGTGGTGCTGCAAAGCCACATGGTTGGACATTACACGAGTGTGTTGAAAAAGTCGGTCCATGTACATGAGGAGCTGGTGTGGGAGGCGCATAGGAAGGTGTGGCTCTGGGTCGAGACGCTACACATGAAAAATTAGGGGAATAACCTGGTTGGGAAATACTTGGGGTGTTACCGGAATGAGGTGGCATCGAAGGAGAGGCCGGATAAAAATGAGGATGTTGGGTAATAGAGTCGATGAATCCATCAACAGCATGGGATGTCCCTAGTGTATCTTGATGTGAGGAGCTATCACAGGGGGCATGGCGTATAATGGTATACAGGTATCTCGATTGGGTGTAGCTGAGATCGAAATGTTGTGCCTTTAGGATGGCTTCCTCCTCGATTTGTGGGCTCGCAGTTGCAATCTCCTTGGCTATGAGGGGGGGTAAGGTTTTGAGGAACTAATCTAGGAAAATTCTATCATCTAACTGGATCTTACACAAACTACGACGATGTCACCATTCGTGGATATGGTCCATGATATGGGTAGCTGTGTTTTGTCCATAGGATAATACAATTTCCACATCCTCATCATATTGAACGGGTAACTAGAAATACTGTAGAAACATTGAGGCTAACGAGGAAAAGTCCAGGAAGGTGGCATGAGGCAGTTCGATGTAGCATTTGGCCACAACACTGGTGAGTGTGTGCTGGAATAATCGCAATCGGACGTAATCATCCACTATGATATTAAATGAACACTAAAAGTGGAATGACATGATATGGTTTTGGGGGTCTTCTCCCGCCCTTCCCTCAAACTTAGGGATGTTTGAGGGGAGTTTGGTAGCCATAGGAGGCCAAAGTGGGTTATCGCGAATGGGGTCATTGGCCAACCATACCAAGTCAGACATGTTGAGACAAGCCATAAAAGGTAGACTAGAGCTGAAAGTGGATCGAGAAGGGCCAGTAATGTTGTTAGCACCAGTAGGAATGTAGTTCCCATGGTTGACAGGGGGTAGGTAAGTTTGAATTCCGACTGTAGGAATAGTCACTGGTATGGAAGGAATAGCCAAAACAGATGTGGAAGGGCCACTGCCCCCAGGTATAAATGGTGGAATGGTAGGAACCACAGTGGCTAGAGTGGGGCCACCACTAGTGGGTAGCGGACCAGCAATCATGTGTGCGGTGGCAAAGGGCCCACTAGGACCAGGACCTATTGGTCCAATGGAAGGGATACCCATAATGATGGGTGTAACAAACAAAATCCCACTACCAATCGTCCCCCCTTGAAATAGATTAGGATGTGCACCATCCATGGGGCTAGCTGGGGTAGTGAACATGGTAGGTTCAGATTGATAGGAATCCAAATCAGAGCCAGAGGGAGTATGTGGCTCTGATGGTGATGAACGATGTCGAATATGGATCCAATAGTGATGGTTATAGGAAATGAATTGAGGATTCCCCCCCCTAAGTGAGTAACATGGTGGAGCTATGATGATGTGATGGAGTACCGTGTAATGGATGGAAACTCAAGAGTATCAACCGCAGGCTAAAAAACCCAACTATAGCCAAGTGTGCAGAAGGATAGCATACAAATGGTGGCTCACAGACTAACAACAATCTCTAAAACTGAACTACAACAATGGGTTACAACAAGGTGAGTCTACAACAAAGTGGCCAAAAATCCAACAAGTATTACTACCTAGAAACAAAAATGACTCACTAACCTATGGGGTATGAGTGCAAGCAAAATTTTAGATACATTTGGAATCCCCTCACAAATCGTATCCTCAGTAGGGTGATGAAATCCTAGCCAGATAATACAAAATGGAAGAACAAATAGGCTAAGAGAATCCCACTACTGAGAAGGACCTTCGGGTAAAAGAGCCCTAGAAAGAACGACAACTAGGATACCCAATTGGTGCTTCAGCCCTTGGTTGGTTTCTTGGTGCTTCAACCCTTTGGCTCTCAACACCCAATTGGAATGCATGAGGAGGAATATGAAAGGTTAGCCTTCAATGAAAAGTCGAGTGTGGTATTCCACCCTGAATTCTGGAAACCCTTCATTGCGGCTTACTCTTGTAGAGCAGGCCCCCCCCCGATAGACTGGTCGTGACCGTGTCAACAAATACAAGAGGATTTTGGACCTCTAATGAAAAACAACTATGTCTCAATATGTGAGTGACAAAGGGGTCTTTTTTGGATGCCTATCCCCAATGTCCTAACTTAGCTACAATATTGTTTTGTCCTCAAGTGAGGTTACAATGTTGGTCGTATTAAGTTAATTTTTAAGGCTAGCTTGGGGTCATGAACCAAGTGTTTTGTCTTTAGGGTGTGAGATGTTTGCAAATGATGTGGATAAGCCCCAACAATACTATGGTGACGACGCAACGATCTCACTATTGGGATGCAAATAAAATGCAGATAAATAGCAGTAAATGTCAGTAAATACCATGCAAAATCACAACTAATTCTTGAAGAACATAAAATAAACACAAGTGAAATCCTATGGAACTTACCAAGGTGTAGGAAACACACAGGGGTTCTTGACTAAAAGATCGACTCAAGAGGCTCACATACAAGGCAAATAGGACCTCAAAACAAACCAAGGGGCTGTAATGGATCAAATCTATACAGAAATAGGTCGGGAAGGGGTAAAACATAGACAAAGGGTCTGAAATGAGGATCCCAAACTCTAAAAAGGGCTAAAAAAATGTAGGTTGAACATGTCGGCGGAATAAGTGCAATCAGGGTCGCACAAAACTGGGAAATAGTCGCGATAGAGGTAGAAAAACAGTCAGAAGACTCAGGTTGCACAAAACAAAGGATTAAGCGCGACAGGTCGCACAAAAATGAGTCAAAGTAGCGATTGGGGCAGTTCTGAAAGCCGGGACAAGAACGATTTGGATTTCTGGGCTAGGTCACACTTAGTGGGGCAAAAGGCGTGAACTAGGTCACGCTTATCAGGCAAAAAGGCGCGTCTGGGTCACAGCTTTCGACCGAACAAGTACGAATCGATTGTAAGTAGAGTTTTTTTTGAAAAATGGCTGTCGGATAGGGCCGGGGGTCAGGCACTGAAGCAACATTGGTTCAGATCTATTGTGAGGGGGTCATATCTATGAATATTGAAGGAAGTAAAGGAGGACAAACCAATAGCAAAACCTACAAAAACAATGATCCGTATGGATCTATCGAGTGGAGTTTCCAAAACTGTAGTGGGGATTTCTCCCCAGCTACGTGCAAAAGCACCTACTCTAGCTCTACCAAAACATAGGGTAGAGCTAAATAATAATAAAGGGAAACAAGAACAACAATAATAATATTTTTTGTTTTTTTCAAATATGTTCTATTAACTAACAAACATAAAAGCATTCATACCTTTTTATAAAATGTGGGCCACCATATCCAATCAAGGAAATGGTCCTGTAGCTCCACGGTTTGGGTCTCCAGTCTCTTCCATGAATAGTTATCAAATGGGGAATGGATCAAAATGGGTATAGAGCTAGCTCAACATACACTATGGGGGATCAGATGGCAAGATATGGGAAGAATGACATAAAAGTGTATGGTGTGACTGAGAGCAAGTGGAAAAAAGTGTTTTGGGGGAGGTCTTCACAATGTATTTATAGGATGGTCCAAGGTTTTTTGACCCATGGTAATGAATCATGGTATTTATATATGGTATTTTGACCCATTCTTATTTTTAGGTTTTTTAGGTCCTTTTTGGAGAGAGTGGGGATAAATCACAATAAATGCTCGACTTTCCTCCATTTATGGGGAAGGAATAATAATGTTTTGGACCATATTTGGTGGAAATTTAGTTGTGAAGGTCAAAATGGAGGAAATAATGGTGGGGATATGATGTATGTCTATGATTTAGACCATGGAGAGGTAGGTGAACAAATTCTGGTGTTAACAATATCCTTGTTTTCTACCTCTTATGGTTCATCGTCTTTGTTATCGTCTTCCTTAACAAGTCCTTGTTTTGGAGTTTCACAAGACAATTTTATATATTTTTCAGCTGGCGTATTAATGTGCCTTACTTCCCTACCTTGTAAGAAGTCACATCGAAATTTTGGATGACGTACATATTTTTACTGAGTATCATATTTTGAAGTTTGTAGTTGGGGTTTCTTCTGTTATCCCTCCCGGAGTCTAGTGGCCTAAATATGTTCCGAGGAGGAATATAAGGAGGCGGTCATTGTGGCCTCCCTTCCTTTTGAGTTGAAGTAGCGAATTCGAACTCTTCCCCACTTGAATATTTAGGATTTGTCGTCGCACCTTGTTTCTCTTTACTTAAGAACTTGGGAGTCGCAGTTGCTTCTGCTATTGTGTGTGCAAATGCAGTTTCTAGCTTTCCCTCATGTGAGACTTTGGAGGTTGTAACCACTTTTTTATAGGAGTCTTCATCATTTTCTCTCAACATTGGCTCAGTTTGAGAACTAAATTCTTTGGGGTTTGATCTTGCTACAAGTTCTTCCTTAATTCCATCTTCTTTTGTCGTGGGTGCAAAATCAATTTCTAGCTCTTCCTTATTTGGGAATTTCGGGGGCGTAACCGCTTCTGCTATCGTAGGTGCCATAGCAGTTTCCTGCTTTCCCTTGCTTGAGAAGTGAGATGTCGTAGCTGCTTCTTCTTCATAATTTTCTCTCAACATTGGCTCGATTTGAGCAATACATTCTTCGGGGTCTAATCCTGCTATGAGTTCATCCTTGATTCCAACTGCGTCTCTCATTTCTTCTTGGTTTATTTCTTGTGTATTTTCATTTTTGTTTTTTGTTTCACATTGTTGCATCAAATGATTTTTTATCATCTCCTTCAGAATTTGAAAGTCTTCTTTATATTTTTCCCACTTTTTGTTTAATTTCTCGATTCCTTCAAGAATTTTATCCTGAGATGATGCCATTTCCGTCTTTGAAGTCTTGAGAATTTGAAAAGTTTTTATTATTATTATAGAAAACTAATAATAATAATAATAATAATATATGCTTTCAATAGTATGGAGGATTTGAAGGAATGGAGTGTAGAATAAATTATTATACAAAATAATAATGATAAAAATATTATTAATATTATTAATAATATTAATGCTTTTAATATTATTAATATTTAAATAATAATAATTATCTATAATAATAATACTATATTTTCTAATATTTTGGGATGGGAGTATGGAGATGGGAGATATTTGCGAGAGATTGGAGATGGGAGAATTAGAAAATAAAACCATGGGATAATTTTATAAAACTATGGCCTGGTTTTATAAATCCATGAACTGGTTTATTGATAGCTTTTTTTTCACTTTTTACTTTATCCTTCTTATTTTTCTTTTTTTCTTCTCTCGTACAAGTCAAGAGTGAAACCGCTCTGATACCACTTGTGAGGCTACGACCTTACATGATTATCATAATAGGTAATATATATATTTT
This sequence comes from Pseudotsuga menziesii, assembly GCA_001517045.1. NCBI lineage: Eukaryota > Viridiplantae > Streptophyta > Pinopsida > Pinales > Pinaceae > Pseudotsuga > Pseudotsuga menziesii. The sequence goes on along the minus strand of LPNX010902861.1, from coordinate 71,795 downwards.
TAATAATTAATTGATGATATGAATACATAGTCTTCCGACATATATATAATACATAACAATGAAGAGTTAAATCTCTTCTCATGCTATTGTTGCATTTAGAATATACAATATTTATTAATTACTTGCTTAATCTAATTTATTATTTTATTTACACATTATTCTATTTGGTATGTTATATCGACAATGGTGAGAGGAGACGCCAAAAAAATCTACTCATGCTAAGGGTTGGTGTGGCCCAGGCCGAATACGATCCATGAGTGATTTTGACAATTTAGATGCCCTTGGGTGAAATAGAAAAAATGCTTCTTATAAAAATAAATCCATGAATGGATAAATAATAGAATATAAAATTGTTAAGATATGATGTGTTTTACAATTACATTGCCTTGGGATTTATAAGCCATTTTGCACATTTTCAATATAAGTCATGTCTTTTGACTTTTCATAATTATTTAATTAGTTATTTCTTATTTAATAATTACTAATTATTAATATTAATTTAATTGATATTGATATTTATTATTATTAATTTATGTTATGTTATATAATTTTTTTATATAACATTGGGCCACAGTTTCTTAAACCACAAGCCACTCCTGCAAGTTAGGGAGAATCGTGCAAAAAAAAAATATCGTGTTTCAATAAGCGTGTTGATTACAACTTTGTTCATAATCACAATGTAAACCATTCATGTATTTGATCGATAATGTAACATTTTGCAACAATAGGGAATGCAATAGAAGAATAAACCTATCATATTATATACAAATAAGAGTCTAAAATATGGAACAACATAAAGGTCTTTGATAATAAAAATGTCATTTTGACATTGTTACAATTGTTGATAATTTGTCCTAATCCAATTGGGATGATATGTCCACATTAAACAAAATGTTTGTTTTACATAGATAAAAGCTTCCAAAATATACAACTTACAGTAAAAACATTCAAATGTATTGATCATCATTCATCACTTGAACTGTTGTAGTCACTAGAGTTGCTTTCATACCTCATTTCTTCATTTCAAGGGATATTGTTCTTGAGATATTTTAAATGTTTTGTTCAATGACTTCATTTCATTTCATATTTTCATGTTCAATCAGCAAGCTTAAAAATAAAATGTGATAAGTATATCTATATGTATAGATAATATAATATACATAATCGCGTAAATGAAAAAGTGTACCAGTTCAAGGAGTGAATCATAAACTTTACACGCATTTTTGAAACCATTCCTCATGACATGTGCCAATAAATCCTCTGTTGGCTCCACTCCATACTTTGTTTCCTGTGAATTTCCTAAGCCATGACAAAGCATAGATATAATTAAAGTGTTCTTATTGTTCCATTAATTATGAAATAAGGGATGTAAAACAATGTAGCTACTTAGAAATTGTTCAATTAACCCTTGATACCCCAATGAATACTCGTAACCCTTAATTAATCCAATACCAATCAAATGATCAAATGACTCTTCACCGTATGTTAGCACCTATTACAAAACATCTATGTACGATTTTAAATTAATAAAAATATAAACATCGTACAAAATATGAAATCTGAAGCAAACCACAAGTACTCATAAACTTTGCGATCAACCCTTTTTTGCCTTGTCATCCTATTCTATGCATTGAGTGGGTGCCATTTTATTTTATTTTCTACTACAACAAAACATTGGAATTTAGTATTTCATGTAATAATTATAAGCTTCGCACATTAAAAAAAAAGCAATGCTTACATCTGTTTTATGCATGTTTTTTTTAGGATGGCTACCCCCTAATCTGTGGTTATGCTCATTTCTTTGACCATCTCATGGTACGGCTTTTTTGACATCTCTACTGACACCTTTTGGATATCATGTCATTTTTTCTTTGGAATTTTAGCAATCTTCTCGAGAAACGAAAAACACAAAGAAAAAATTGATAAATATTTATATGAAAATAAACATAGCAAAAATATTAACAAAGCAAATTTTTGGACTAGTACATACATATTATAGAAAAAAATTAGCAATAATACTTTTAAACACTTATTTTTTGTTATAGCATGTTTTTTTCATTGCAAGTCTCACTGATCTCTGTGTCTACTGCTTCAGAAACACTTGATGTAGTTTAATTATAACTTAATTCTTAGAGTCACTAGATTGATTTTTGCATTGTAAATGAAAAGTACATCTATACAATCTTTCCACTATATCCATCAAAGTTTTATAAAACAATCCCCCCCTCTCATTCACTTTCAACATCACTCTAGTTGAATTGGTGACCAATTCATCATCATGTACATTATTCTTAATTTTTTTATCTTCTTAGGGCATCATATTTCCTTACTATTGTTTCTACACAACATTCAACAAATTTGAAACCCAAAGTTTGAAGCATGTTAGAAATTATTGTTGAAAAACATTGTTAGTAAGAAATCAAACAAAATTCTTATTTTTATCACCTTTTGACCCACATAATTCATTTGTTTGCAATAAATTATTAAATATTTTTTGCTCTTCTTCACTCAGATTACGAACAATTCTATAGAGTTTCCTTAAATTTTTGGTTTGCATGACACATATAAAGTAATACACATCATTTAAACATACAAATAATTCCAGTATAGTACTTTTATATTAAAATTACAAAAAACTTGCCATGTTCTTTGTGTCGGATGTGTTTCCCTCACTCCCTTTCCTATGATTTTTATTCCATGATCTTTTATCAACATTTTATTATTATTATCAATAAACGCCCTACATAATCAAACACATAAATTATGAAATATTTATTTACACACTAAGTAAATAATTTTAGGTAAAAATGTATTCAAGAAAATTGATGCATGCAATATATAAATTCAACGCTAGTGCGACTTATATGAGATAATGCACCGATGCACATGGTCTGTATGATATGCATTGCTAAAGCAATTAGTTTTTTCTTTCATAAAAATAGAATCTAAATGACGTGTCTTTGAAATATAAATGCATCAATGCATACATCTTGTAATATGTGCACCAATTAACTTGTCAACATTTTTCAATATGCAAAATTGTGTGCCTTATAAGGATAATTCACTTGTGATACTATTCCTTACAATGCACACCATAACTATGAAAGCATTTCTTTTAATCTGACAATGATAGTCTGGAGATGTTAGCTTCAAATTGAATCATGTTGTGATCTTGGTCCAAGAGCAACCCAAATCCCGATATACTAATACATATAATCAAGAAGTTTACATTGCCAAAAATCAAATCTTATTATGGAATAAAAAGAAAATATAGAAAACAAAAGTAAACCAAGAAGAACCTAGGAGGAACCTCCTGCAATAAACAATGAGAATGCACAATATAACAGAAATAACAGAGCACATAAGAGATTTTATTGATTGTAGGCCACTTCGAGGGGGAAAACTCCTTTGAGGAAGCTCAATACAAATAATTTCTTGGATGCCTTCATTAGCCTCAACACGTACTTATAGACTAAGTCTAATCTAAACAACTATTACTCCCCATGAATGTGGAATAATGCAACATATTAATTGGACAACTTAACAACTATTACTTACTCCCTATGAATGTGGGATGATACACCATACTAACAGGACAAATTACAAAGAATGCGCATCCGACAAAATATACTAACAAAATAGAGAGGAGGGTTGACACGAGTTCTTAGCATCCCATCCCTCTTAGAAAATCTTTGTCCTCAAAGCTTTAGATGTGGAAACTGTTGTTGAATATGAATGAGTGGTTCTCATGTAGCATCCTTTGGTTGCATATCGTTCCACTAAATTAATACCTCTGTGATGGACTGAGAGCGAAGTTGACGAGTGCGCTTATTGAGGATGGCCTTCGGTTCCAAAATGATGGATCCTTCCTTATCTAATTCTAGTAAAACAGTTTGTGCTTTGATGTTGGTTCCAATCACTTGCTTGAGACAAGAGACATGAAATACTGGGTGAATGCGAGAAGAAGGAGGAAGTTCCAATTTATAAGCAACAGACCCAATCTTCTGAAGAAACTTATATGGCCCATAGAAATTTGGAGCTAGCTTCTGATGCCCTTTGAGTTTCAGGGATGATTGCTTGTAAGGCTGTAGACGAAGAAAACCACATCACCGACTTGAAAGGTGCTCTCAGAATGGTGCTAATTGACCTATTGTTTCATGCGATTTCTTTCCATGTGAAGATTGTCCTATATAATGTGAAGAATATGATATCGTTTTTGAAGAACCATGTCAACTTCCTGAACTGGTGAAAAGTTGGGGGTGTATAGAAGGAGCACTAGCGGTGACTGACCATAAACTGCTTCATATAGAGTCATTTTAGATGCAATATCGTAGGAAGTATTGTACCACCATTCAGCGAGAGGGAGCCAATTTTCCCACTGATGTTGTTGTTCAGAGGTGAAGCAACATAGATAAGTTTCCAAACATTTGTTGATGACTTCAGTCTGACCATATGTTTGTGGGTGATATCCTCAACTCATATTCAGTTTGGTGCTAGTGAGGCAAAAGCATTTGGTCCAAAAATGACTTGTGAAAGTTGTGTCGCGGTATGAGACAATGACAGAAGGGATTCCATGAAGATGAAATATCTGGTCCATGAAAAGATGTGTGGCTAAGGAGGCAGATTATGGATGTCTGAGAGCACAAAAATGACTTTATTTGGAGAGCTGATCAACCACAACCAAGATTACGGTCTTCCCTCTAGATTTAGGGAGCCCTTCAATGAAATCCATTAAAATATTTGTCCAAATCCTTGTAGGGATGGGAAAGGGTTCGAGCAAGCTGGGGAGGAGTGTAGTTTTACCCTTGTGGCACTGGCAGGTATCACATTCAAAAACCATTTGTTGAAGTTCTCATTTCATTCCCTTCCAAAAGAAGTTATGTCGTGCCCGCTCATATGTTTTGAGGAACTGAGAGTGCCCTGCCGATGGAGAAGCATGGAGTTCATAGAAGACAACCTGGTGAATATCTATGCTCTGGGGAAGCACCAGACGACCCTTGTATCTCAGAGAAGAACCATCCCAAGAGTAATGCAGTACAACAAAAGGATTACTGGCTAACTGTTGGATGATTTTAGTTAAGGAAGAGTAATTGACATAGCCTTGTTGAACATATTGTAACCAATTTGGAATAGGCATAGAAAAAGTTGAAAGAGAAGCATGGTCATCAAATGTGTAGGAAAGAGAATCCGCCACAAGATTGTCCTTACCATTCTTGTAAGTGATCTTATAGTCATAACCCATGAGTTTGCTAACCCATTTATGTTGTACTGGGGATGGGACCCGTTGTTCCAGGAAATATTTCAGACTCTGGCGATTAGTATTGATGCAGAAATGATTACCTAAGAGGTATGGACACCACTTATGTACTGCATGCAAAATAGCCATCATTTCCTTCTCATATGTAGAGGCGGCTAGATTCTTATCAGAAAGGGATTTGTTGGTGAATGCAATGGGATGTTCATCTTGAAGGAGGACAACACCAAGTCTATTGTTGCAAGCATCACTCTCAATAGTGAAGGGCTTGGAAAAATTAGGCATAGCTAGAACATGTGTGGTACACATAGCTTGTTTAAGTTTGTTAGATGGACACTCAGCAACATGTGTCCATGTAAAAACATCCCTTTTTAAGTAGAGTTGTTAATATATATGCAATATTCCCATAATCCTTGAAAAACTTATGAATGTAGTCAGTCAGTCCCAAAAACCCACGAAGGCTCTTCAGAGTCTGAGGATGCGGCCAAATTTTCATGGAATCTATTTTGGATAGATCGACGCGAACCCCTTGTGCATAGATCGATGTGAACCCCTTGTGCTGAAAGAATATGCCCGAGATAATCTACTTCCTTCTTCCCAAAAACACATTTAGACTGTTTGGCATAGAGATGCTGATCATAGAAACGTTGCAGTACAAGATCCATATGTTGGAGATGCTCAGCCCATGTTTTACTATAGATGAGGATATCATCAAAGAAGACCATAATGAAGTTTTGCAAGTAGGGCCGGGCTATTTTATTCATCAACGCCTGGAATGTGGAAGGATCATTCATGAGGCCAAATGGCATGACCAAAAATTCAGAGTGGCCATCATGTGTGCGAAAAGTTTTTTTAGGGATATCATCCTCATGAACCTGAATTTGGTGAGACCCAAAACGAAGATCCAACTTGGAGAAAAAATGAGCACCATGAAGCTCATCTAGAAGCTCATAAACAACAGGAATTGGAAACTTATCCTTGATTGTGATGTGATTAAGTGCTCGAAAGTTGATGTAGAGGCGCCATGACCCATCTTTTTTTTGGACAAGAAGAACTGGTGAAGAGAAGGAACTGGTACTAGGGCTAAGAACAACTTGCTTCAGTAAGTCCCAAATAAACATCTCAATCTCTGTCTTTTGGTGAAACCAGTAGCGATAGGGATTGATGTTGGGAGGGACGCTTCCTAAAAGGAGCGAAATATGATGGTCCTATGGTCTTGAAGGTGGCAAGCCCACTGTCTCAGCAAACACACATGCATATCGATCCAAAATTTGTTGTAGATCCAAGGGAGTAGTTGAGACCGTTGAAGGTTGCATTTGAATGAAATGGAGCTAAGCGATGATACCATGTGAACTCTTCTTAAGGATATTTTCCATGTGATGCGAACTGATGATGCTAAGAGACCCTGGTTGTAAGCCCCTCAATGTGTGTTTTTTCCCATTGACTGAAAACTGCATCCAAAGTTCAGCAAAATCCCATAAAATGGGCCCAAGTGTGCGTAAGCATTGAGCTCCCAAAACCACATCACATTCTCCTAAGGGAAAGGAAAACATGTCAGAGCGCAATTATAATCCCCAATAGATATTCACACATTACGAAACTTCCCTTTGCAAGGTAAGGTTCCCCCATTGGAAACCATGACTTCAAAGATGGAGCAAGGATGGACAAAACAATCATCCTGTTTGGCGATCCTGGGGTCAATGAAGTTATGAGTGCTACCATAATCAATGAGTATTGTAAGAAAGTTTTTGAAGAAACATGGAGAGATATGTAGCAAACCTAGAACTGAAAAAAAAATATTTATAATTTATTTCAGAAAACATTATGTTAAATTTACTGTAAATTTTTTATGACCAAGTTAGTCAAGGATGATTGTAATTGAAGAAATATTTATTTTAATAATTAAATAAAAGAGACACCTATCTAAGGGAGACTGTTAAATGAGTGTTCATTGACCCACTAGGAGGAATGAGCAGTTGTAGAAAGCTGGTTTACAAGTGGAAGCAGTAGCATTTTCACTTTCTATCTGTTGCAGGAAGCATAATCCCTAAAATTGTGGTCATGTTCCATAAGAGGGGGAACTGAGCTGGTGGCTCATTTAATTCCAAAACTGACCCAGAGACCTAGGAAATATTACAAATAGCATCAAATGGAGCAGGAGTATCACTACTCATTATGTTCCAAGTGAATGTACCTTGTGATTGCTGCAAACTGAAAAGTTAGGCACATAAGGAATTTGATGAGGGGATAGCTAAAGTGGAATTGTTGAGCTAAGTCTACTAATGAGTGCTAAGTTGTAGAAAATTATTACGTAGATTGTTATCCAATGATCTTATTCCTAGTGGTTTAGTGAATAGGCTCAGGGGTCCTAAGAAAGTAATCTTGGCTGCTTTTACATGGTATCAGAAGTTACTGTTGTGTATTTCCTTCTAAATTTGATTTTGTAATTGTTTCTTAATTCTGTATCACGAATTTAGGTGCCGAATAAACTTTAATGCTTGTTTATAGTTTAGATCTGAGTTATTCAAATATGGCGGTTGAAACTATTTTGCATAGAGAAAAGCCATATTTTTAATTGTACAAATCCTATAAGAAAATTAGGGCGAGCGGTTAAATGTTCTCAAATCTTGATCAGTCGGCGGAAGCAAGGTATGGTTGCAACCACCAGGATAAGTTTCCAGATCTAATTTTCAAAGCAGATCAACAACTAATGTTAGTCGTGAAGTTTCATTGGAAAGCCATACAAGAATTTAGATCAATGGTCAAGATTAAAGCCGTAAAAGAGATCATCGGTCCAGATCTAATCCGCAAGGAAGATCAATGGCTGATGTTAGTCGTGAAGTTCCATTGGAAAGTTCAAGTGTTTGTTATATAAATTTTTGGACTTTCGAGTTCCGCAGTGGAAGGCAGAAAGCAAGAGGCGAAAATCATAAAGTCTAAGTGAGCATATTATGAAGTTTTTGACTTCCGAGTTCTGCAGCGGAAGGCGGAAAGCAGGAATTCTAAGTGATTGTGTTATGAAGTTTCTGACTTCCGCAGCGAAAGACGAAAATTAGAAAGTCTAAGTGATTGTGTTATGAAGTTTCTGAATTTCGAGTTCCGCAGCAGAAGGTGGAAAGTAGAAAGTCTAAGTGATTGTGTTATGAAGTTTCTGACTTTCGAGTACCGCAGCGAAGGGCAGAAAGTAGAAAGTCTAAGCAATCGTGTTATGAAGTTTCCGACTTCCAAGTTTCGTAGCGAAAGGTGGAAAGAAGAAGGTTCAAGTGTTCATTTTATGAAATTTCTGACTTCCAAGGTCCACAATGGAAGGCAGAAAGAAGAAAGTCCAAGTGATTGTTTTATGAAGCTTCCGACTTCCGAGTTCCGTAGCGGAAAGCAGAGAGCGAAAGGTGGAAAGTTGAAAGACCAAGTGATTGTTTTGTGATGTTCCAATTTTTTGAGTTCTTTCCAGAAGGTGGAAGGTGGAAAAGGATTTTGAAGTATCAACTTGTGATGTTCCGATTTCTGAGTTTCGCCTGGAAGGCAGAACAGGATTTTGAAGTATCAACTTGTGATGTTCCGATTTCTAAGATCCACCCGGAAGGTGGAAGGCAGAAAAGCATTTTGAAGTATCAACTTGTGATGTTCCGATTTCTGAGTTCCTCCTGAAAGGAGAAAGGCAAAAAATGATTTTGAAGTATCAACTTGTGATGTTCCGATTTTCGAGTTCCGCCCAGAAGGCGGAAGGCGGAAAAATGATTTTGAAGGTATCAACTTGTGGTGTTCCAATTTTTGAGTTCCACCCAGAAGGAGAAAGGAGAAAGATGGCCATTTTTAAGGTATCAACTATTGGTTCTCCAATTTTCAAGTTCCGCTCGGAAGACTAAAGGTGGAAAAGTCTTTTTAGTGCGGAAATGACTATTTTTGGTTGCAGAGTGGTTTTATAAATGACACAATGACTGATACATGGGTCCCTAAGCCCAGAAATGAATATGCAAGGATGATTTTAACCTTTAATTATGGCCAGGGTTTCTTTTTATTTGTATTCCCTTATGACAATTAGGAATTTTTATTAATATGTCTGAAGATATATGGTTATAGATTTTTTTTTTTTAATATTTAAATTTTGAGAGATGTTCCATGTGGTATCAAAGTGATTTTTCAAACACTAGGCCTGATTGGTTGACTCGCATACAAACAATAAAACAAATATATTGACATGTTTCACATTTATTTATGTACAGAAATATAAAATTTGTTTTGCAAAAAATGGAAGGTTTTGAAGCATCTGCTGTAAATGGATCCTAGCACAACAATCCAAACAATATTTATGTAGAACTGAATAATCCACCTTTTGAGTTACTAAAAATAGTTAAAGAGTTAAAGATGAGCTACAAATTGTAAAAATTGATAATGAAAGAATTCTGGAACTGAATCAGATTTTATTAGACAAAATACATAACAGAGGAAAAGATAAAAGAGATGTTTATGAATTTGATCCTGAAACAATGTCCTACAAACACAAGGGAAAGAAGGCAAAATATTCTGATAGTGAATCTTCTTCATAAGTTAATGCAAGGTCGCATAGGGGAAGGTATAAATACACAAGTGAAAGTAGTGAAAGTGATCATAAACCTAGAAAAAGGAAGTATAAACCTTATGAAGAATTTTCTGGGAAATTTAAAAAGATAAATCCTCCCATGTTTAACGGAGAAGTAGAGAAAGGTGAAGAAGCCGAGGCTTGGTTGTCAGAAATGAAGAAATATTTCCAGATCTATAACTATTCTGACAGACTGAAAGCCCGGATGGCTATCTACAACCTCACCGGAAAAACTGATATTTGGTGGCTGAGACATAAAGAGAGTCAAAAACCTTAAGTAGAAGTATCTAACTTGGAGAGTCTTTAAAAAGTATTTTAAAAGGAAGTTTTTATCTAAATAGTATTATGAGGAAAGAGCTAAATAATTCTATGAACTAAAACTGGGTTCAATGTCAATGAAAGAATTAAGTAGCAAATTTCTAAGTCTGTTAAGATACATACCTTATATAATTGACGAAAAACCTAAAATACAAAGTTTTTTAAATTGTCTGCCCACTAGCTTCAAGGACATAATTGAGTTTGATAACCTAAAGACCCTTGAAGAGGCTATGAGAAAGGCTAATTTCTATTATGAACAGAGTAAAGAGAGAGAAAGCTTACCTAACTGAAAGAATAAAAGAACAAGTAATTTTGATCAGAAGGGAAAAGGGTTTAATTCTAATAAGAGTTTTGGAAATAATTCCCTGAACTTTTCCAGAAATAAATATCAAGGAGCATATTTTAAAAATAAGACACACCAAAATACTACAACACCAAAAAACAGGTATATGCCTAACAATTTTGTTAAAAATAATGAACTTAAAGAACCTGTAAAGTGCTGGGAATGTCAAGGACCAGATTATGCCAAGTATTGTTCGAACAAAAAGGGGAACTTCAGCAATGTGGATATCATTAGGGAAGAGGAAACAATTGGAGATGTGGAAAATGAAATGCCCGGAATAAATGCAGCCTTAGAGAACCGATAAGCGGATCATCAGAATTCCATGGTGGAAGTTCAAGGTATGATACAAAACCAGTCTGTTTCCATTTTGATTGATCTAGGTGCTGGTTTAAGTTACGTGTCACCTAACACAGTGGAAAAATGCAATTTACCTTTGAATTTTTTTGAAAAATCATGGCTGGTCCAGTTATCTACAGGAACTAAAAAGGAAAGTGGTTAATTATGTTTAAAAATGTAATTTGCTTATGAGTTAGTTTGAAACTCAAGTCAAGTTAAATGTGTTAACATTAGGATATTATGATGTCCTATATTGGCTGGAAAGACATAAAGTAATTTTAAATTGATTTCAGAAAAATTTTACTTGTTTAAATGATAAAGGAGAAAGGATTTCAGTCACATGAATACCTAGGAAACTTTCTGTTAGACAAATCTCAGCCTTACAGATGAAAAAGGTTGTAAGAAAAGGTTGTAAGGTCTTTTCCGTACACATAATAAATAATGATAAAATTAGTAAAGAAGATAAGCCAAGATTCGATGATATTCCAATCCTACAATATTTCTGGGATGTCTTCCCAGAAGAAATTCCAAGATTACCTCCAAAGAGAGATCTGGATTTTATGATCAAATTAGTACTAGGAGAGAAACCGAATTTAAAGGCTCCTTATCAAATGAATATCTTGGAACTAAACAAATTAAAATTACAATTGCAAGAATTAATAGACACAAACTATGTAAGGCCAAGTGTGTCCCCTAGGGATCACCTGTCCTTTTCGTTAAGCAGAAATATGATACATTACGTCTATGTATAGACTACCATTAACTAAATAAAATGACAATTAAAAATAGGTATCCTCTGCCCCACATCGATGATCTGTTTGATTAGATACGCGAGGCGACGATATTTTCAAAAATGGACTTTATAGATATGGATATAATCAAGCTAGAATTAAAGACGAAGGTATTTTTAAGACTACTTTTAGAACTAGATATGGGCACTATGAGTTTGTGGTTATGCCCTTTGGGTTAACAAATGGTCCAACAACCTTTATGTGTTTAATGAATAGTGTCCTAAGTAAATACTTAAATAAATTTGTAGTTGTTTTTATAGATGACATATTAATATATTCTAAGACAAAAGAAGAACACGATGAACACTTGCAGATAATACTACAAGTTTTAAGAGAACATAAACTATATGCTATGTTCAGTAAATGCGAATTTTATAAAGATAAGATACAATATCTAGGGCACGTGATATCCGAAGAAGGAATACCGGTAGACCCGGATAAGATAAAAGCAATAATTGATTGGCCCATGCCCATGGATGTAACTGATGTACAATCCTTTATGGGAATAACAGGTTATTACGTAAAATTTATAGAAGGATTTTCGAAAATCGCAAATCTTATAACATCATTACAAAAAAAGGGCAAGAGATTTGACAGGGATAAAAAATGCAAAAAAAGTTTTAATAAATTAAAAGGATTATTAACCACTGCACCCATTTTAAAAGTAGCAGATCTAGACAAAGATTTCATTGTATGCACTGATGCATGCAACGAAGGTTTGGGTGGAGTACTGACACAAGAAGGTCACGTAATTGTTTATGAAAAATTGAAAGTTAAAAATGCACGAAAATAATTATGCAACTTATGACTTAGAGCTGGCTGCTATAAACCATGCTTTAAAAATGTGGCGCCATCATCTAATAGGTAAAAGGTTTTTGCTAATGTCTGATAACATAAGCTTAAAATATTTTTTTGATCAACAAAATCTAAACGCAAGGCAAGCTAGAGGGTTAGCTTTCCTTAGCGAATATGATTTTGAAATCAAACACATTAAAGGAAAGAAAAATAAAGTGGTTGATGCCTTAAGCATAAATGCAATAAGAAGTTTTATAGCTACCATTAGCAGTTATAAAACCGAATTAGAGGATAAATTGGAAGAAGGAATAAAACTGGACATAGAATACCAAGGTTTTAAAGAAAAAGTAACTCAAAATGTATCTGAAAATATAAATACAGACTACAGTTTAAATGAAAAAGGATTAATGTTGTATAAAAACAAACTTTATGTGCCCAACATACCAGAAGTTAAACTTCCGATTTTGAATGAAGTACACAAAAGTCCTTATTCCGGACATCCGGGGTATCAAAAGATGATAACAATGTTGAGAATGAAGTATTTCTGGCCTAATATGAATAATGAAATTGTTGAATTTTTAGCTAGGTGTATCGAATGTCAGCAAGTTAAAGCTGGGCACCAACACCCATCATGCCTTTTACAACCATTACCAATTCCAAATTGGAAATGAGAAGTCATCATTCTTGATTTTATAACTGGGTTGCCTAAAAATCAGAAACAAAATGATTCAATAATGGTAATTGTGGACAAACTGAGTAAGGAAACACCCTTTATACCTGTTAAAACAACAAATAAAGCTGCCAACATTGCTGATTCTTTATGAAGGAAATATTTTTTCTGCATGGAATTCCGAAGGTAATAATTTTTGACAGAGATCCTAAGTTTACTGAAATTTTTTGGAAATCTTTATTTAAAGGACTAGATACTAAATTGAATTTCAATACTGCTTATCATTCGCAAACAAATGGACAAGCAGAAAGAGTCAATCAGGTACTAGAAGATATGTTACGAATGTATGTTAGAGACTATCCCAAGAAGTGGGAACATTATTTGCACTTAGTTGAATTTGCGTATAATAATCATTATCAAGCCTCAACAAAGCTTAGTCCTTTTGAAATATTATATGGTAGAAAAAGTTCACTCCTATTACATGGAGTAATCCATTTGACAGATTGATGTTAGGATCTGACTTGTTAAAAGAACTGGAACTAACAGTGAAACAAGTACAAAGCAATTTGAAAACTGCTTAGAACAGACAAAAGAGTCATGCCAACCTTAAAAGAACTCCGAAAGAACTCCAAGTAGGTGAGCATGTATTTGTTAAGGTAAAACCCAGAAAGAGCTCCTTTAAACTAGCGAGCTATGCCAAATTAGCACCCAGGTATTGCAGACCATTCAAAATATTAGCAAGAGTGGGGCCAGTGGCATATTAGTTAGCTTTGCCACCTAATCGTAGAATACATAATATCTTTCACATTTCTATTTTGAAAAATTATGTACACGATGCTACTCATGTGATCGATTGGAATGCGATTCAGGTAGAATCAGAAGGATATTTTTAGGTGGAATCGGACTGTATTCTCGACAAGAGGGAATTTTTTCTTTGGAATCATACAATTGGACATGTAAAGGTGCAATGGAAACACCTCAGTCCAAATGAAGCAACCTGGGAATTGGAGAGCGATATGCGGGTGAAATATCCAACTTTGTTCCAGGAAGACTTGGAATAAACTTAAGCAACATCGAAGACGATGTTGAGCTTAACGGGGGGGTGTTTGTAAGACACCTATAACTGAAAAAAATAAATATTTATTATTTATTTCAGAAAACATTATGTTAAATTTACTGTAAAGTTTTTATGACCAAGTTGGTCAAGGATGATTGTAATTGAAGAATTATTTATTTTAGTAATTACATAGAAGATACACCTATCCAATGGAGACTGTTAAATGAGTGTTCACTGACCCATTAGGAGGAATGAGCAGTTGTAGAAGGCTGGTTGACAAGTGGCATCACTATCATTTTCGCTTTCTAGCTGTTGCAGGAAGCATAATCCCTAAAATTGTGGTCATGTTCCCTAAGAGGGGGAACTGAGCTGGTGGCTCATTTAATTCCAAAATTGACACAAAGACCTAGGCAATCTTATAAATAACATCAAATGGAGCAGGAGGCTCACTACTCATTCGGTTCCAAGTGAATGTACATTGTGATTGCTGCAAACTGAAAAGTCAGGCACACAATGAATTTGATGAGGGGATAGCTAAAGTGGAATTTCCGAGTTAAGTCTACTGCTGAGTACTAAGTTGTAGCAAATTATTGTGTAGGATGTTATCCAGTGATCTTCATCCTTGTGGTTCATTGAACAGGCTCGAGGGTCCTAAGCAAGTAATCTTGGCTGCTTCAGGAGAAGGTTGGGTTGAACAATCTCCTTTGGGTGTTGGTTCCTTTCTACAATTATCCAGGTTCCTACTATGTTTCTCATGAATGATTTAGATGCAGTATGATGTATATGTGAAATGTTAAATTGCAGTTATATTTCCATATTGTACTATTTTTACACATTCTGTAGAACCATTATCCAGGTTTTGTATAGTCTAGATCTGTACAATGTTAAATGGTTCCCAACATATCATAGATTGGGCATTCATACATGTATCCATTATTGTTAGTAATAAACTACTATAGAAATTACTATTTAGTTCTGAGTTGAATTACTTAGGTCTGCCGGCCACTGATCTGTTAAACTGGAATGATTTATAATTTATGAATCTGCATCTAATGGATTAGATCCTCTATTTTTACATGATATCAGATGTTACTGCTATGTAATTCCTTCTGAATTTGATTCTATAATTCTTTCTTAATTCTGTATCATGAATTTAGGTGCCGAATGGACTTTAATGCTTGTTTACAGTTTAGATCTGAGTTATTCAAATATGGCAGTTGAAACTGTTTTGCATAGAGAAAAATCGTATTTTTAACTGTACAAATCCTAAAAGAAAATTAGCGTAGGCGATTAAATTTTCTCAAATCTTGATCAGTCAATGGAAGCTAAGTATGGTTGCAACCACCAGGATAAGTTTCCAGATCTAATCTGCAAAGAAGATCAACGACTAATGTTAGTCGCGAAGTTTCATTGGAAATCCATACAAGAATTTAGATCAACGATCAGGATTAAAGCTGTAAAAGAGATCAATGGTCCAGATCTAATCCGCAATGTAGATGAATGACTAATGTTAGTTGCGAATTTTTATTGGAAAGTTCAAGTGTTTGTTCTATAAAGTTTTCGACTTTCGAGTTTCGCAACGGAAGGCGGAAAGTGGGAGGCAGAAATTAGAAAGTCTAAGTGATCGTATTATGAAGTTTTCAACTTCTGATTTCCGCAGCAGAAGGTGGAAAGCAGAAAGTCTAAGTGATTGTGTTATGAAGTTTCCGACTTTCGAGTTCTGCAGCGAAAGGCGGGAAGCAGAAGGCAGAAAGCAGAAAGTCTAAGTGATTGTGTTATGAAGTTTTCGGCTTCCGAGTTCTATAGTGGAAGGAGGAAAGCAGAAAGTCCAAGTGATTGTGTTATGAAGTTTTCAACTTCCGAGTTCCGTAGTGGAAAGCGAAAAGCAGAAAGTCTAAGTGATCGTGTTATGAAGTTTTCAACTTTTGAGTTCCATAGTGGAAGGCGGGAAACAAAAAGCGAAAAGTAGAAGGTTCAATTGTTCGTTTTATGAAATTTCTGACTTTCAAGGTCTGCAGCGGAATGTAGAAAGTACAAGTGATTGTTTTATGAAGCTTTCAACTTTCGAGGTTCGCGGCGAAAAGCGGAGAGCGGAATGTGGAAATCCAAAAGAACAAGTGATTGTTTTGTGATGTTCCTATTTTCCAAGTTTCGCCCGGAAGGAAGAAGGAAGAAAAGGCTTTTGAAGTATCAACTTGAGATGTTTTGATTTTTGAGTTCCACACGGAAGGCAGAAGGCATAAAATGCTTTTGAAGTATCAAGTTGTGATGTTCTGATTTTCGAGTTTCGCCTGGGAGGCGGAAGGCAAAAAAGGATTTTGAAGTATCAACTTGTGATGTTATGATTTTCGAGTTCCTCCCGGAAGGTGGAAGGAGGAAAATGATTTTGAAGTATCAACTTGTGATGTTCTGATTTTTCAGTTCCACCCGGAAGGTAGAAGGCGAAAAAGGATTTTGAAGTATCAACTTGTGATGTTCTGATTTCCAAGTTCCACCGAGAAGGCGGAGGGTGGGAAAAGGATTTTGAAGGTATCAAATTGTGGTGTTCCGATTTCCAAGTTCCGCTCGGAAGGCGAAAGGCGAAAGATGGCCATTTGGCGGGTATCAACTGCTGGTTCTTTGATTTTCAAGTTCCTCCCAGAAGATGAAAGGCGAAAAAGTATTTTTAGTGCGGAAATGACTATTTTTGGTTGTAGAGTGGTTTTATCAATAGCAAACTGATGGATACAAGGGTCCCTAAGCCCGGAAATGAATGTGCAAGGATGATTTTAACCTTTAATTATGTCCAGGGTTTCTTTTTTATTTGTATTCCCTCATGACAGTTAGGAATTTTTATTAATATGTCCGAAGATATATGGTTGTAGATTTTTTTTATATTTAAATATTGAGGTATGTTACAAGATATATCTGGTTGGTCGTCTTGAGCAGGAAGGTCAATATGAAGTTGTTGAATGTCTCCCTAAGCATCTACTGGATCTTGAGCATCATAAAAAATGTCAGGTGCAGGCGGAGAATCCACATCCAAGAGAGAAAGCATTTGCTCAACACATCGATGTCCCTGGGTGAATTTCTCGTCACAATTATAACAAACACCTTTCCCCCAACGTTCCCGCATCTCAGATTGAGACAAATGCTTGATAGGAGTGGTTCTAGGAGCTAGTAGAATTTGAGGTCTTTGGGGAAGCATATTTCTGAATGGAACTAAAGTGGATTTGGAGCATTGTTGAGCCATGATCTTGTCCTCTGTCAACTTAGCCAACCCTAGGGATTCCATCATTGTGTTGGGATTGAACATTTTAACCTTAGATCGGATTGCATCCTTTAGACCACTGATAAAACAACTCCTGTAGAATGCATTAGGAAATCCTTCTATGTGATTGGATAGTTTCTCAAATTATGTCTGATACTCCCTCACTGTGCTAGTTTGGCAAAGTTTTGTGAGTGATCCCGTGAAGCCATCAAAAGCACTAGGGAAAATTCGTTGCAAAAGGAGTTGGAAAAAATCTATCCAGTTTGGCTCTGTGTGAGCCTTGATGTACCAACAAAACCATTGAAGGGATTCATGTTCCAAATGAAAGGATGCAAGTGGGACTTTATTGACATCAAAAGTGTTGTGCAGACTGAAATATTATTCTTCCTTGTAAATCCATCTAGTTAGATCATCACCATTGAAGCGAGGAAAATCAAGCTTCAGCCCATGAAAGTTGATGGAAGAAGAGAACCCAATGCCTGTAGAAGACTCAGGCTGTCGTCGGTTTGTCATGGTTGAATGCTGAAGATGGAGACCGAGAAAGTTTTGATCCAGATCTTTGAATTTGGTCTTGAGGGTGACAATTTCTTCTTCCATTTGTCTATTTTCTTTTGCACGGTCGAAAACCATAAGCATGATTTTTTTTTGGGTGGAAATGTGTAGAAAAACAAAAATAGAGAGGGTTTTAGAAAAAGAAAATTTTGAGTTGGGAAAAACTCAGGTGGGTAATTGGGGTTTGACTAGGTTTTGGACACTTTTTGAGGGAGAATGAAACATAAAATGAGAATTTCAGAAGCGGGGTGAAAGAATGGGATAATTTTTTAGAGAGGGACAATGAAGAATAATTGGGAAATGAACACTGTGGCAAAATTTGAAGGCGATTGGGTGAGAATCGAAGAAGTTATGACAAACTATAAAAATAGACAAATGTGGAATTTCGGGCTTCGAGAAGTGGAATTTGGGATAGGGTCCTCAAGGAATGAAATATGAAGAATGGAATTACAGGGGTTATAGTGAATTTTCAAGGGAAATGGAGCTAAAACAAAGAAGATAAGGACAAAAATCAGAAATTTATACTTTTATTTCCTGCTTGGTGGAGATGATTTGTGGCGGCTATGGAAAAATGAGCTTTATCAACTGGAAATAGATATGGACCCCATGTATGTTCAAATTCCTAAAGGTTCAGGGGATTCATTTGGCCACCAATGTTGTATTATGACTTGCGTATTGGGGCAGTACCCCTCAATGCACGACTCGGGTAAAACTAATAACCACTTTGCCACAAACGTCAGCTCTTGGTTTACCTCACAGGTGGAAACTAGTCAATCAAGTAGGGGTCGTTTCCCTTTTCACTCGACAGTCCTCTCAATGACCAACTACTTTGGGGTTCTTGTGGTACTCCTTACAATGAGTTTTACGGATATGCCCAAGTACTTCCCATAGTTAGGTGGATAGTGTTTAGTCCCCGATCCGAAGGAATAATAATGATGCAAAGAAGAAGCACTACTACAATAATGACATCTCTAGGAAGCACAACAAAAGAAAAAAAATGGCAAAAATTCCACCCAGCAAGCCCAAGAAAGTGCTATGATACCAGATGCGAGGAACCTCCCGCAATAAAAAATGAGAATGCACGATATAACAGAAATAACAGAGCATATAAGATATTTTATTAATCGCAGACCACTTTGAGGGGGAAACCTCCTTTGAGCAAGCTCAATACAAATAATTTCTTGGGTCCCTTCATTAGCCTCAACACATACTTATATACTAAGTCTAATCTAAACAACTATTACTCCCCATGAATGTGGGATAATGCAACATATTAACTAGACGACTTAACAACTAATATTTATTCCCCATGAACGTGGGATGATACAACATACTAACGGGATGACGTACAAACCATATGTGTACGACAAAATATACTAACAAAATAAAGAGTAGGATTGACACTAGGCTTTGCAATAATGAAGGTAACTCTAAAGGAAGAAGAATAAGAGGGTTTGCAACATTGAAGGTAACTCTTGTATTCTTTATTTTCTTGAAAAAACATATAAAATTTATGACAATTTATTATTATTATTTTGTTGAGGGAAAACTTACCCGAAATGTCTCCTCTGTAGAGTTGTATGTGTCCACAGTGATCCCTTACAAACTTTTTCTACAAAGAAATATGTCTCTCCAAACTCTTACATGGTAAATCTCTCTTGCATAAGTCTCTCTTCAAACTTTTGGCCAAAAATAGTTTAGGGATTAAGGGTTTCTTTTATTTATAGCCTCACTATCTTAATATTAAATTCTCTCTCTTTTTTTTCATTTGATATTTCATCCCATTGATGATAAACATGTGCATCTTTTTTTAAAATTAGGATTTCGGTGCGCTACTCAAATAATAGTGCACCAATATGCTATACTCATATAAGCGCACTGTATAAACAACATGACAAAATTAAAATATAAACTTTCACATTTTTTTGTTGTTGGGATAATGGTGCGTTGTAGATAATATCACATCGGTGCACTGACATAATGCACCGGTGGCACAATAAGACAAAAAATGGAATGGTAAACTTCCACAATTAATACTTTGCAAAGGTTTGTACTTCATGGAGGTTATTTCTGAGGTTTTAGTTGGTGCACATCTGTAATTAGCACACCGGTGTGTTAGGCTTGGTAAGGCGCGCCGGTGCGACAATATATATTTCAACACACTAGTTACTTTATAAAAAATAGAATGTTGATTATTTCCCAATTTTTATTTTAAGAATGAAGACATGTATTGATTGTATTTTTCACTGAGCTACCAGGACAAAAAGAACAATAAATCAAATGGCCGATTCTTCAAATTGCATCTCATTACATATCGCTCCAAGTTCAAGTTATCCATTGTCATCTCTAATAAGTCCATATTTATTTATATTTTGACTATCTAATTGAATTTATATTTCCTTTTCATGTGCATTTGAATAATTGTGCATTGAGTTTTACATGATCGATCCTAATTGTAGATCAAGTTCACATCCACACGATATTCCACTACTCCCAAAAAGTCACAAGGTTTTATCTAGAGCAATATACTATAGGTAGATGGTAGATGAAAATTGAATGCCACTTTACCCCACCAACTGTAACATGTCATCATATGTTAACTCTCTAGGACCAATGGTAATTCAACATGAAATGGATCACTTTTATGACACCCTAGTAGTATGCAGCTGTTCAAAATGTAACGGATTGAAGGTGAACCCTAGGAATGTCACAATTTCTCATTATATTATTTACTGACTACCCAAATTTAATGATCTAACACCCCCCACTATGATCAATGATCCAATAGGTGAAATAGAAAGTACATATAGCAACACTTTCCATATGCTCATTCTTTGAAAAGTTGGAAGTCAAATCAACCATGTTTTGTCCTAAATTGAAAAACCTGTATCCTTTTGTTGAGTCAACCGAGAGTTTTAGTGAGCCAACGTATATGAATACCATCCAAAACATCTCCACAAGGAGATCCAGAAAGTTGTATAAACTAAGAACAAAAATGTCCAAGTATAGACAAAGGTTAATTCAATTGTTGGACAGTAGTAATGACTTTTCTCTTCCCATGCATCTACAAAGTAAATACCAAACCGATTATAATTGTGCTTTGTTTGTATGGCATGGACCAAACTATCCTCTTGTGATAACAATTACATGATTGCAAAGTTTAAAATAAATGCTACAAATCTTGGATTGTTTACCCTTTCACATGTCTTCATTCCTCCCAAATAGTCGATAACACTTATGTCATTTTGTGGTCTTCTTTATAGTTGATATGATTACTTGAATATTGATAAATACACACATAGTATTTCCATGTAAAGTATGTGCATGAATTGTTATGCTTCATGAAACTTTAACAAGAAGAACATGTTGTATATCGATGGTTATCCATGCACTCATGGGAACATTGCACGGTTCATAAATAGCTGAAGGTGTTCATTGTTCAATGCAAATTGTTCAACTGAGTAACACTCCAAGGAAAAAGATTTCTTTATGAAAAAGAAGCCATCTATATTTGTTGTTGTGCATGCAATACATAGTTTGTCTCCTGGTGACGAGTTGTTAATAAATTGTAACTTTCATAGACCGCCAAATGCTCGTTAAAAGTGACTTGCATTGAGACTACCTTTAGACGTTACCTTGCAGCATAAGATAAAGATAAATGAGTAATTGTATTTTTTTCAATTGAATCAATTTTAATGTATTGCTTAATTCCACATTTGTTTTATAAAGCGGTTGATTGCATGTGTACTATTGGAAAAAAAATCCATGCTTCTAATAAGTGGTTGATATAACGTTTCAACATACTAAATGCAATGTGTTTACTAATATCATTGATTTAATGTTCAAAATTTTTACAACTGGGATTCCATGATAATCAACTTGTCTACTGTCTACTGTTGCACCTCAATATGATGTCAATTTGAGAGAATGTTGCTAAATGAGTAGAGCTCGAAAATGAATAATATAAAGCATGGTTGAATCAACCACTTATAAATTTCCCTAGTATGCCCGAAGACACCAATTCATAACATCTACACTAGTTCTTTAAGGGTTTGGGATGAAAGCAATGAAATAGAGTCTGGTATCGATGATTTATTATGGGATACCCATGCCATGGAGGGAATGTTGTTAACTGAATTCCAACAAGTTGAGCTCGAGAATGTTGCTAATTTTTTATGCCTTCTCCAAAAGACTAAAATATTCTTCCACCACCCCTCTCTTTGTGCATGGATCAAGTTCTACCCAACTAGGGGAACCAATGTTGTTGTACATCTTGAAAGAAATACATGCCATGTTAGACACATGTTTCTTAGCACTACTGAGGTAAGTAACCATCAAGTCCCCATTAAGTCAACAATGAAAAGAGATATGTTGCATGATTAATGACAATGCACATTTATATTGCCCACTAACTGTAGGTTCCTCAAAGAAAACTTACTTCCAAATGATAACTTCCTTCCAGACAACTATGAAGAGGCAAAGCAACTGCTGAAACAATTGGGTGTTGAGTACATATAATATCATGCTTATCTCTATGGAAATACCTAATTTGGGGCAAATGGAAGAAATGTTGGAAAGATTTTGAAATTTGGTTTATATTCATATGAAGACATGTATAACTATATCTTAGCAAAGGTTCCAAATACAATGAAATTTATATTTTGAAATATTGGGTAACCTGTCTAGATATTCCTACATTGTATATAATAATATCTTTGAAATACCGTAGCTGGATAGGTTAGCTCAAGTTGTTGAGTATTATTTCAACTATAGGAAAAAAAACATGCCAATTGGCATAGCAATTGTTTGGTGGACAAATTTCCAATGAGCCATTTTTTTCATTCATAAAACATTTCCTTTTTATTTAATTTTTCCTGTTATGTCCTGCTTGAATCGGGTTCAAATTTTTCGCATGGATTCTTCCCCGCCTTGGTCGAGACTTTGCTATTTCTGCTTCTGAAAAATGGGTTAGGGTTCTTCTAGTGGAGGTTTCCTTGGGTCGATTTTGGTTCCCAATTATTAGGCTTGGTTTTGGACTCTTGTTTGGATGCTTCGATATCAAAAAATTTGTGTCTTCTAGATTTTCCATGGAACTGTTTTCATTAATTACAAATTTTTAATGTAAAATTTACCCCAAATGCAGGCTATTTGACACAGACTCGAGTTTTTGCAAAAAGTATTCCTAGCCTCAGTCACAAGTTTGCTACTTGTAATTCTGGACAGATAGTTAGGGTTCTTCTCAAGGAGGCTTGCTTAGATCATTTTGAATTCCCTCTTTTTAGGCTCAATTTTCGACTTTGGTTTGGATACTTTGATACCTAAGTATGCTCTTCTCAAATTGTTGCACTCTCCCCGTCAATTTTCTTGGGCCATGTGCAGAAGAAAGTTTTATAAGAGAAAAATGAATAGTTGTCATCGTAATCGTTGTGAGGTCATTTTCCAATGATGATATTCTCACAATGGCATAAGAATATTTAATGGAATTGTCCACCATCCAACACAAGGCAAAGAACCTAAAAATATACATTTGATATGGTAAGACTAGAACATTTCCCTTATTTGATCGCCAGTTCTTCATACTATTTCATGATTCAGTACTTGTGTTAGTTTGTTGATGTTTTTACCTTCTTGTTGATGACTTTTCAAATCAAAATCAATAAAACCCAATTCCATTTTACTTTTATTTTTTGAGATTGTTCTAGCTTGTTCATGTGGTAGTCTGGGAACAATTTATAGCACAAACATCTTTGGCGCCAATGTCAAGGACGAAACAGAAGTATATCTTCCCTGGGATATCATTATTCATCTAATTTTGAGGGATGAACAAAATCAGAACATATTTCAGACTACTTTTTCACCAAGCAGTAGTTCACAGTGGCTACTAGAAAGATTGGAACAAGAGGAAAACAAAATTTGTCTTGAAAAATCGATTGGCGACTCCACCGGTTCAAGATGTAGATGCCGAAGACCATGGAAGCGATTCTGGATTGAAGGTTTGGACCTTTCAATTTATCTGATTTTCCATGTTTTACAAATCCAGTACCTATTATGGATGTTTGGGGAGATTGTCTTCCACGGTTTAGAGAAAGCAAAGAGGACAATCCTTTAGATCACCTCATCAGATTTCATCAATATATGGTTTAGTTAAATATATAGCATGAATATGTTCATGTATTCACTCGAGCGAGATGCACGAGAATGGTATTTTTCTCTTCCCGCTGCTAGCATTTATTCAGTGAAATAATTCCACACACGTTTCCAGAAACATTGTAAGTATATGTTCTGAGTTGAATTTTTTTTTAAAGATTGTTGTGAGCAGGATGATTTTTATAATACAATTTATGATTCAAAAAATCATGATGATAAGTTTTCCCATACACGTGAACTAGAAGTGGATAATGAAGAAGCTGAAGGTTCTTCTATTATCATTAATTCTGATTATAACAAACCGGAAGATTTGGTTTCTTTAGATACAAAACACAATGATTAGTTATCTTTTGGTCAAATGCCAATGGAAATCAATAAGGGCCGTCCCCAGCTTTCATATTTGCAGACAAAAGGAAGTTGCACCAACCATGAACAACTGGATTTGCAGAGATCATCTATTTCCAAGGAGGAATAGCAAGAGGACTTTCTTTCTCCTTATGTACCCGTTACTTCAAATATAGATAAAAAAGATGATAATGATGAGGAAGATTATGCTAATGCTTTTTCAAATCAGCCTTTCTATGATGAATGTGAATCTGACCCATGCATTTAAGGGAAATGATCAGAGGTTATCAGATCAGTCGACTATATTTTCTCCTACATCAAAGGTCGAGAAGAAGTTTGAAGAGCCTTTGGTTTCCATTCTTGAGCTGAAGTTTAAAAAGAACAACAATGGAGAGAAAGAGAATGCTTCACTTTATGATGAATATGATGAAGACATTGAAGTTTCAGAACAGAAATTTCGTGATAAGCAGAAACCGATGGTAGGTGAATTATATTCCAATCATTTTATTGAACAAGAACAAGTTCTAAATTTCTTTGACTTTCAAATTGATAGCAGCTAGACTGTAGATATTTTGAATATAATATTAGATGTGTCTAATAGCCATGACCGTGATAACTTTGCTGCTCAAAACCATTATGAAAATATGCTAATTTTTTATGGATATAAAGAAATACTACAACCATTCTTTCAGTCCTCATTAGTTAAGCAACACTCTTCAGAAATCAGTCAGCTTGGGTTCGTGGAAGATATAAAACAGGATAACCTCAACAGAGCCAAAGATTTTATATATTGTTCTCTTATTGTATTATCTCATGGAGTATTGAGAATAGAGGACACCCATTTGCAGTCCATTTTTTTTAAACAACACGACGGAATAATTTTGCATGAGTTTCATGATCCCTTGGATTCTTGGATGGAGTTGTATTTTTCAAAGGTTTCTAATGCTCCAGCTTTTGGTATACTTCCTATTTCCAACCATAAGTATCAGCTGCCTACAGACTTTTTATTGCATTTATCACATCTTTTGTGGGTCTTCTCAAACAACAACATGCATGGAATTATGATTCTCAGTTAAATGGTTTCTTTGCTTCACTGGAAGTATGATTACACTTGATTGGGTTGTTTCCTCTGATTAGAAGTAGGAGTAAATAACAGAATAAGCTCACCACGTGAGCATGTAGATTCTTTTCAGTATGCTGGCTTGTAGTAGTATTTTGTCATTTCAGAGGTATGTGTTCAGAGTTTGAGAAGGTTACAGATATTTGGTAAATGAATCCATAGCCCAATTGAAGTACTCACACTTCTTATTATCAGTTGCAGAGTAACCTCAGTTTGCAGAACAAGGTTAAGATTTTGATTGGAAAAACAAGTTGCAGCCTTTGGTTAGCAGTGAACGGTAGGCTGGGAACGAGGCACAAGGTTTATAGGTTCTTGAAACCTCACAAAGAGGTTTTCATCCCTCAGTAGGAGCCAGATGTTAAGACTGAAAATTGTTCCTAGTCTTTGTGTCTTGTTTTTCTAAGGTTTTATGTCTTATTTACTTTTCATTTTGAGTTTGTTTTAAATTTTAATAGTTTAAATGTATGTTTTTGGGTTTTATAACTTATAGTTTGTTTTAAGTTATTTATTTTATGTATTAGTTTTCTTTTAATGGATTATTAAGTATTATAGTCTTTCGAAGTCTGAAAATTCTTTTGAATTCATGGTATATATCCAAGGTCTAACCCTTGTTTCAAGCCTTTTGCCAAAAAATGTCACGAGGACTCTGTTTTTCCTGTTTTAGTCATTGTAATTAAGCACGGATTACGAGGCAATGGAGATGGATTTCAAAAATCCCAAAGATTTTTTTGTTCATCAAGGATTCATTCATAAAAACCTGTCTCATTTTTGCAACATATGTCATCGTTTGAGAGATTCGAATTCATCTTTGTGGCCTATTTTTCACTCTTTGAAAGATTTAATAATTTCCTTTTTTAGTCACAAATTTCCGACACGTATTCCGATAAATTGAAGGAGAATTTAAAAAAAAAAGAGGTTTTTGTTTATCACGGACTCATTTAGAAAAACCTCTCTCATTTTTTGCACAGGTGTCCCATATTGAGAGATATGGAGGCTTCTTTGAGACACATTTTCTAGAAATTCGCTAAATTTCCCAGGAATTCGATTTTGCTATTTTTAGTCTATTAGTTTTTAATCTTTTGAAAGTTGGTTAATGTAACTACTGATTAGTTTCGAATTTGACCTAAAGAAGTGAAGATGGAACTACTTCATATTATATTTTTGTAATTATAAAAAGGAGACAAGGCATACACTGCAAAGGTTGGAATTTTGTGCAAGAGGAGGCTCTAGTGCTAGATGTATTACAAGCTAAGACTCATGACTCTTATGTAAGTTTGAAGACTGATATTGATTTTATACATACTGATAAGCCACTTTATCTGTCATGCTAGTTTTGTTATGATCTGTCTGATCACTCAATATACAATTTCATTTCTTGTTTAATGTTTTTACTCATGCAAATGCTTGTATGTTGTGGATGAAATCAGTATTATATTTGTTATCTTTATGGTTTATTTTTATGTGTTTGATCCCCAGTTCTTCATACTATTTCATGATTCAGTACTTGTGTTAGCTTGTTGATGAATTTTCAAACCAAAATCAATAAAACCCAATTCCATTTTATGTGTTTGATCCCCAATTCTTCATACTATTTCATGATTCAGTACTTGTGTTAGCTTGTTGATGTTTTTACCTTCTTGTTGATGAATTTTCAAACCAAAATCAAAGGTTGGAATTTTGTGCAAGAGGAGGCTCTAGTGCTGGATGTATTACAAGCTAAGACTCATGACTCTTATGTAAGTTTGAAGACTGATATTGATTTTATACATATTGATAAGCCACTTTATCTATCATGCTGGTTTTGTTTATGATCTGTCTGATCACTCAATATACAATTTCATTTCTTGTTTAATGTTTTCACTCATGCAAATGCTTGTATGTTGTGGATGAAATCAATATTATATTTGTTATCTTTATGGTTTATTTTTATGTGTTTGATCCCCAGTTATTCATACTATTTCATGATTCAGTACTTGTGTTAGCTTGTTGATGTTTTTACCTTCTTGTTGATGAATTTTCAAACCAAAATTAATAAAACCCAATTCCATTTTACTTTTATTTTTTGAGATTGTTCTAGCTTGTTCCCGTGGTAGTCTCAGAACAATTTCTAGGACAAACATTTTGAATGAAAATCAAATTCACACTTAATCAACCTTAAAAAAAATACATGCATTTAAACAATGAAACCGAAATAACTTATAATTTAAAATTGATCTAAATTTTAGTAGTACTAATTTGTTTAGTTATATATTTTACTATTGGTTGTCCTATATATTTATAGGAATTTTTATATATTGATTATATCATTTAGGTACTCAAACACATTAACATAGACATCTACACTATACATTCATTGAGTGGGTACCTTAATATATGGGCAAATCAAGAAATATATGTTTCTTCAAATTTATTTATTTCTTATATGCTAAATAATTCATAGTTAATTTTCACTTATATTTATTATACTCTTTTCTTTTAAATAAAATTAATTTAGTATATAAATTTCATTAAACTACTTTACTTAAAAAAATTAATTTTATCAAAATAAACTATTAACATAGTAAAATCATACCTTAATAAATTAGCTATCTAAATAAATCAATTAAAAAATGCATTTCTAAAACAAATAGTTAAATAGTTAATTCTATTATCATATAATGACTGTTTGACCTAGGTCTATTTGCCTTGCTTAAGATAGTGTATTTCTTTGAAAATTCTTTTAAGCCTTGAGTTTTTATCTTATTTCCTTTTATCCTAAAGTTTTGGGTTTGTTTTGATTTCATGTTTTTAATACTCTAGGTATTTATGACATTTTAGCTCTTAGGTTATGCTCCTATAGTATGTTGAGTTCATTCATAATTGTTCTATGGTTTCGAAATATTCTTTATGGTTATTAGCATGAGTTTGGAGCACATGAACATTACTTAAGAAGCAGGTATGCTGTCAGCTTGTCGAGGTCAAGTTTTTGTGCAGGAAAACTTCTCTGCTTCATGGTCACCTCTTGGTTCTGGTGCCCCAGATGCATGAATATGAGATTGCAAGAAGGTTTCTGTAGGTCTGCATTAGCTCCTGGAAATTTCAAATTGTATTGAGGGAGATTTTTCGTGGATTCTTTTGAAGTCCATAGATGAAAATCAAAAGGCATGCTCTAAATGTGAAGGCTATGAAGGTAAGGATATTGGTGGATGGGAGCTACATAATCAAGGGATGGATGACATGGAAATCCATTATGTAGGATTCAACACACCTCACATGCATAATTTGACCGAGCTTGTGCAAAAACTTGGTAATGCAGATTACACGCTCAAGTATTTCCAGATTTCATGGCAGAATAGCAGTTGACTTTCGGCACAGTTTTTGATGAAACAGAGATGAAAATAGAAAAGAAAAACATGAATTTTTTTGAATACGAGGTTCTTTAGAAAAAGCTCTTTCCATTTTTCAACAGCCATCACAGTTTAGGAAATACAAGCGGTTCTTTGAGACCGTTTTTCCCATAATTTTGCCCAAAATGGCCTCCTATTTAAATGTTCAGTCCACCGACAAAAACTGTAATTAGTTATGGTGCCCATACAAACAATGTTACAACAATGGTTCAAGCAAAATTTTATACAAGAGTCTTTGACCGTTTGACAGAACACAATGGAAATGAATCATTATTCCTATTTGCCCCGCGAAGCAGTGTTTCGAAGAATAAAAATGAGGGCTTTGTCAAATCATTAGCAAAGGCAGTGAAATTCGATTCTGCAGTCCAACAAATGGGAAATTGCTTTCTTCATCCGAGAGAATTGATTCAAACAATAAAGATGATAATGACGAGTGCATTCTTAACTTAACAGTGAAAGTAGCTGATACTAATCCCCATACAAATAGAGAACTTAATAAAGATGAAAACATCTCGAATACTTTGTGTCTTCAATCTGTTGTATCACCATGGTATTCAACTTCTAGGGCTTCGAGGAGCTCATCTATGGTATACATTTCTCACAATTCTAATTCTTTGTCAGCCTCACCAATGGCCTCACTTATGGCATCATTTCGAATTTCTCCACACAAATAAGTCAAGCCAGTTTCTGAAGTAAAGAAAATCGTGGTGGTGATTTTTCATAATGTAGAAGAAATGGAATCAAATTATGAGTATTCATTTGAATTTAACTCTACAAAACTGCGACCAGGCCCATCATGCAATATGAGAAATGGTTATCGTGGAGGATCAGAGCAACAATATAAGAAAGGGGTATGCCATAGATGCATTAGGTTGAAGGACAAGGAATCATGTATTGTCTGCAATGCCAAGTATAGCAACAATTGTGTGCTAAGAGAAATGGGATCAATGCCTGAGGGGCATAAATGTGTACCTTGGATTGGTCATCCAATTGATGAGTCAAGGCGATCATCTTTAGGGAAATGATCATGAATGTTGTGTCGTTTCTTTAATCCCTTAGAGGTTCTGGAAATTATGAAGGCTGAGAAAGCAATGACTATTTCCCAACAACTTAATCAAATGGAATCAAAGGAAAACATGCAATAATCTTCAACAACTAATGACAAGTGGCAGAGTTTAAGCACTAAAGGTGGCAGAGTATTTATGCTTTGATTAGAAATCCCCATAAAATGTAGCATAATATATAAGTTCCAGTGTTGAAATTAAGTATTCCCAGATTTCAAGCAATTTACAATCTATCTCTGGATTCTTAGAGATTCGATAAACCTTTTTGAGTAGCATTTGAAACCTTCAAAGCTGAAGCAGAGTTGAAAAAGGATAGTTTCCAGATTTGATGGCGAGAATCAGCAAGAAAGGAACTACTCTAAGTGAATCGATATTAGTTCTCCTTTCAGTTTATTGTTAAGATTTTATTTCCGAATCTTGTAACAGATTTGAGGATGTAAATACTTATAAATTTTTATCATTTGTAAGGTCATAGGGGGGAGCCACACATGGGAGTCAGTCCAGTCTTGGGTAGACTGTGCAGACATACATGTTACTTCTATAAGAGCTTCTTTTTGCTTTTGAATGACTGTTAATATATTATATGGATCTAGGACTTTGATCTAAATTGTTTTTTATATTCTTCAGTTAAGTTTGAACTCTTCATACTATGAATTTTGTATAGATGTTTTCTATGTTTCATTTCATGTATGAACGTGAATATTAAATACCTATTGATATTTGGAAAGTGTTTTCAAAGACCAATATTTTGATATATGTGCTACATATATGAATTGTTAGTTTATTATTTGCAGTTATATATATGTTTAAGATTATCTCCCGTACTCTTCTATACTTGTCATTCATTCCTGCAAAGACTTTTTGTCTTTTACATATGTATGACTGAAATTTTCAGACTTTGTCTTTTGCTTTGTCAACCCTACCTTTTGATTTGCGTTTGTCATCCAAACAAAACCTATAATTTTTTTTTTATTACTTGAGGTGCCTGAACACTGCTAACCCCGTAGTCTAGATAGCAGACTTTAGGGAAAACAATGACATTAAATAATTATTGCAGGAAAAATGAAATTAAATAATCTTAACTAGAGTCAAACATTATATCGCGTCTCTAATTTATATCACTGACACATAATACATTTTATAAATCAAACGACATCAACATGACATGAAAAGACATATATATACATGAATGATATTAACATGTTATACATCAACATCAACATTAATATCAACATCATCGTGATAGGAAAAACATAATATATATGAATAATAATAATATAAAAACCAGAATATATGTCAAATATACGCCCCAAGTCAAAATCCCAGTGGGTTAGCTCGAGTGGTTGAGAACTGTATTCGTAAGTAGAAGGTCTCGGGGTCAAATCCATGGGTGGCTATGAAAAGGCCTCACTCGATGTCCCCATTGGGTTAGGCCCCGTAATCAAGGCTGATGAATTACCTTGGGTACCATCCTCAAAATGAGGGGAAGTAATCGAGGGTTTCCTAAGACATGTTCCATCTATAAAAATAAATAAAAAATACACCTCAAGTCAAATATAAAAGTTAGATATATACATGTGATCAATAATTGCTATGAGCAAGCAGGTCCACCATCAGAGCCAAAGGCATCAACACCTCTACCAACAGAGCCAGGGGCATCAATACCTCCACCAGATAAAAAAATAGAATGAATAGATAATATATCTCTCCTTCATAAGTTGGGAGTATAACAAGGCATAAGCCTCCAAAGATGGCACAAATGTCAAATTAGGCTTGCACGACAAGAATATTTCAAGAAATTTAACATTTCTTGTAATAATAATGTCATTAAATTATGATTCAAGAATTCTATAACCTTTCACACCTTCAGAATATCCAAAAAAATGCACTTCTCAATCTTTTGTTGTATCGCTTTTCATTTTTCATCGGGAATGTGAGTCTGTGCTTCACTACCAAACACATGAAAGTGGCTTACATCTGGTTTAATTTTACTCCATGCTTACTCTGGTGTTATTTCCTTTAGATCCTTGGTGGGAATGTGATTATGATATGTAATTGAAACAATTAATAGCTTTAGCCCAAAACTGAAGACTTAATCCCTTAGCTTGGATTATACAATGAGACAATTCGTTTAGTGTGTGATTCTTTCTTTTGGTGACTTTGTTGTGGTGTATAGGGATGAATTGTTAGGATTATTGTAATCCTCCCTTGTCTACCATAATCTAAATGTTAGTTTCCTAGCATAGGAATATGTTGCCACTTCAATAGTGCCATGGAGAAGTTATCTACGACCCACCTACCACTTGATGTGCCACTTTGCACGAGTTTAGGATCTCTAAAGACCAATCCCTACATTTTAGGAGCCCACATTGAGTCATGGGAGTCCCACCATTAGTTCACCCTAGTTTGTGTTGAGTTATGCTCTGATGGGACACATTCAATTCATCTTCAATTAGGCTAGCGCCCATTTTGCATGACTTAAAGAGATGGGTGCCTTTGCTCAACTACTTTGGTCAATTAACTGATTGCGAAGTATTCCGGTTGTCTGGAGTTACATTAGTGAGCCTCCAGTGGTGATTTTTCCACAGTTTGTGATGTCTGTAGTCAGTCCAATTCATGAGATTCGAATCACTCCTATAGGATTCAAATTCTCTCTATTGTATGACCAATGTATTTCATACATGTTAATGATTATTCAATTATTGTTATGTTGTCCATGTTTTTCCTCTTGTTTGAATAATTTCACCATGATTGTTTGTCAATTCTAGCACTGGAATTCTTCCTCATTCATTCTTATTTCAATGTGAGGTTCAATCTAGCCTGATGACCCTATGGATTTGAAAATTTTACATGGTTGGATAGACTCTCTATGCTTTTGATCCGCTACGGCGGATGGTCTCTCAAGTTCGCACCGGCTACGACGACTGACGTCTCAGATTTAAGCCCGCTATGATGACAGGCCTTTTGTACATTTTGTCTTGAGCGTCGTCAGCTTAGGTTTGTCTACCATATCGGAGGATTTTTCATCTCTCTACCGCAATGGTGGGTGTGATTGTAAATTCATTTGTGGAAATTGT
This sequence comes from Pseudotsuga menziesii, assembly GCA_001517045.1. NCBI lineage: Eukaryota > Viridiplantae > Streptophyta > Pinopsida > Pinales > Pinaceae > Pseudotsuga > Pseudotsuga menziesii. The sequence continues at coordinate 38,711 of LPNX010902861.1, read as the reverse complement.
GCCGATCTTGTAGACTCGCTACGGCGGATGGCTTTTCTTGTTGCTGCCACTATGGTGGAGAGGTTTCCTCGTTGATAACCCGATTCTCACCAAGCTCACTATGTTGGAGGAGTCTTCACCATCAAGCTGCTACAACGACATTTTTCTTAATTATTTAATTATCTCCCGATACCTTGTGACTGTCGAAGCCACGAAAGAAGTGCGAGAGTATTGAGCTGATGGTAGCGGTTGTATTGGGACGTTAGAGCCATCGTTGTCGGGGATGTTTGCATATTGACTTATCATTTTTCGCCGATGCACTAGTTTTCCACTGCGAAGTTTGGTCACACATGTGTGATTTTAATGGTTTTACCTACCACTTTTAAAGGACTTTCACCTGCGAATGTCTATTTATACCTGAGGAACGGTGTTTTTAACATTGCTTTTTATGTTGAGATTTTGAGTCCTGCTATGCGATTTAGCCCGTTTGAAGTGTTGTGTGGTTGGTGGAAATCGTTGTGTGGAACTCACATGACACATCTGCACCAAGCATCTTCGATCGTCTTTCTAGCCTCCTGCTTTCTAGGTAGGCCTCAACTGTTTTCTTTGATTGGTTGATTTATTTTGAGCTACGAGCTGTCGATGGTTGGTATGCCATGCGAGGGGGAGTAGGTATTTTGTTTTCGGTTAGGTTTAAAAGGGGTATTTCCTCTTGAATTTTTAGGTTTCGCTTTCTCATTCTGATTTTCAAGCTTGGTCTCACGGCCTCCATACCTGTGCTGAGTTTTACCAGTTCGTCCGGAGAAGTTTTTTCCCGCATTCTGTTAGGTTATGATGATTATCCACGTACCTAAGCTTCTTTTCTCTGGCATGGAGCAGATTGGGTGCTCGCCTTCGGGCATTTTTAGGGTTTATAGTTTTCTCGTCTCAGGCAGACCCCATAGTTTTTAGCATTTTATCTTTCGGCTGTGGGATGTTGAGCCTAGATATTTGAAGCTAGCGCATCGCCGCCCTGAGCATTGGAAAAGTTTCGCATTTGTTAGGTCGTGTTTTTTTATTCTAAAATACAAAGGCCGAGATTCGCTTATGTCCAGAGGATTTATTGCCAAACTTTGACCCACTGACTTGCATCGTTTGTCTTGACCTCATGGCCGAGGATAGCAGGGTAATGCAAAATACTGATGATTGTTTTGAATAGTCGGCCTAGCATATCATATCCATTTTGTTTTATTCTCTCATTCAAATGCATGAGTTACTTTTATAATGTAAATAATAAGAAATTTTTGTGTTGTTACAGCTACCGTTCACACCAGACAGGATGACGAAGAGAGGTAAAAAGAAAGCTAAGATTGTCAATTATGACTCAGATGCAGAGGTTGCAAAAGTTGCACCCATACCAAGGGTAGATATCATATATGAGGATAAAAAGGCAGTCATTGGAGCTGAGCCCAAATTCAAATGGGGTCAGATTTATCACTTGCTGGTAGAAAAGAAACTTCCAGAAGCAGGGCTGGAAGACCTAGCCCTGTATGATAATGTGCCAAGATCTGGGATAATTAAGGTGATCACTAGACCGGAAATTTTCCCTTGTGTAGAAGTCATCGGATGGATTCTACCTAAGATAGACACATCAAGGATGTTGATGAATGATGCAGAGAACAAAGGATTTTCATCCTTCGCACCTGCATATTTATCAGCAGCATACAGCTTGCCCGAAAAGGAAATTAGCATGGAAATAGACAGGGTGAAGAGCTTGAAACTCGATTACATTGCCACAGCTAAGATGATGGTGGTTGAGGGAAATTTTTTTAGACAAAAGCAATCGGGGGAGTACGAGACAACTCATCTAAGGACCCCATATAGATTGTTAGTGCTAATGTTGAACAAGATTTATGGCAGAGATGATGGGAAGTTTTACAAGTTTGGGTGGTTCCCACTGATCTACCATATAGCTATGAAAGGAATAGTCTTCAACTGGGCTGACATAGTAGACAAAAATTTCTCCACCTCTATCAAAGCAGCCCAAGAAGGTTTGCACCTCAGCAAGTCTAAATTTTATATGTCTTCCTTCTTAGTGGACTGCATACTTTACTACCATCAGTTTGAAGGGCTAAAGTGTACATGGAAGGGAGGGAAATCCCCTATATATATAGCTTACCAGATGTTGGGGTCTCGCAAATATCATAATTACTATACGATGATATGTGAAGAATTCCTAATGCCCTTATACAAACTAATTTTTCTAGAAGAATGTACATGCCTATCTAAGGGAGCCCTAGATTCTATTAAAGAATACGAGGATTACTTCCTCTCTAAATAAGTCACATATTTGAGGATGTATGGGGGAATGAAAGCACCCTCATTGCTACCAAAGCATGCGACAAATTATATAGTTCACAAATAAGTTGTTAGACAACTTTTCCTGAATGGATTTGGAAGCCACCTGTTCGATCTAAAGAAGGCTATGTTCCCACCATCACCATTTTATGTGGGTAGTTACAAGCTCACCAAGGTCAACAATTCCCCTGAGTTTTTTTAAGGAGCCGGAAATTTTCCATTTCGGTGAAAAAAGATTTCACCGGAACGATTCTCAAGGTAAGGTTGCATCCTATAAGGTAGCACTCAAATTAAATTTCGAGTATGCTTACTACGTGGAAAAAGATGAAGAAATGTATAGGAACGTTTACAGCTTGACCGCCTTGAACAAGCAACTGATACTGAAGACTAGTGATAGCTGGGGATAAAGGCAGTGGAAACAACAATCTAGAACCAAAGATTTGAGAGGAGGAATATTCCAGAAAAGTAAAAGAAGAGACTGCACGAAGACTGGAAGAAGGTGCGAGAAAGCTCTTAACTAAAGAAAAGTAGTGAGAAAAAGAAGAAGAAGCTGCCAAGAAAGAGAAAGAAGAAGAAAAGAGAAAGAAAGAGGAGGCTATCCAAGAAAATATTGTTGAGTTAGAAAGGGCCATAACTCAAGAAGCTTTAAATCCGGAACAAGAAGTACAACACCAAGAAGGGTCTATAGAAGAACAAACCAAGGAAAGTCAAGATGATGTAGGTGGTGAAGATAAAGGAGATAGACCTGTTTGGGATAACCTAGAGAACCCTCCATCCACATCAACCGGCATACTCACTGGAGGGCATCTCCCTTTAATTAATTTGGATTTGGTGCCATTTACCCCATCAAAGTAGTTTGAGGGTGCATGTCTAGAAGATGTACATTTTTATCCCAAAAAGAAGTCCATCATGTGGAAGATGGAGAAGAATATGAGGATAGGAAACCAACCCCCGGTCACCACAGTCACAGAAAGAACAAAAGTGAAAAATGTAGAAGATAACCTGAAGCAATTGGCCTCCCTAGGCATTTCAAATGCATATGCAAATGATCATAATATTGATAAGATCATAGAGACCCTTGAGCAGTGTAAGGGTAAAATGGCCAAGATGAAAGAGATCTTGAGGAAGGAAGAAAGAGTTTGCAGAGAAACAAATAGAAAGTACGAAGCTACTCTTTTAGACTATTAAAAGCTTCAACACGAATATCAAATTCTAGAAGAAGAGCGGGACACTTTGAAGCTATCAAACATGAACCTTAGGAGGGAGAAAGGGGAATTGGAAAACAAAATTGCAGCGATGGAAGCACAAAAGTCTACGGCTGATCAACGAGCATAACAATATGAAGCCCAAGTGGCGGGATTAGAAGATCAGAAGAGTTATTTGGAGGTGTTATTAAAGGCAGCAAATGAACAAATGACAAATATAACACCTTTGACAAAGTATGCTCTTTTTCTCATAAGTAAGATCTATCAGATGCAGGTTCAGATCGCGGGAGAAGTCTTCAAAGTAAAACAAGTAGAAGATCGTTTGCAAGAAATTTCAGCCACAGCTACAGAGTTCAAAGAAAAAACTCAAGACGTTGTAGAAGTCATTCAAGGATGGTTGACATGGTTGGAAATGACCAATGAGCCTCCGGAAAACACACCAGTCAAAGCTCCAGAAAGATTACATCTCGAGTATGAACTGATAGGTTTCAACAATAGAGATACTGAGAAATTGATAGAGGCAGTCCATAAAACAATAGATAAATGCAAGGAGTTTTCTAAGAAAGTGCTCGCAACCCATAACAGGTATCAGACATCATCTAAGAGGAGGTTGGACGAGCTTCCACCTCATGAAGAACACTTGCAGCAATTACAGGCTATATTTCACGAGGATGAGCTTGGCATATAGTTGATAAAAAACTTATATGAAAGGATGATTAAAAATATGATTGCTCAAGTTGCAGTGTGTAACTTCCTTATAGAGATCAACTTCGAATACTCCCAGCAAGGACGGATAACATAAGGGCTCAGGCTTCCAAACATGAAGTCATGAACAGATTCTTGGAGCCAGTCGAGTTTGAGATAATTACTTCAGATGCTAAGGCATGGAAGCAATACATTGCGGAGTTGACTGGGCCCACTTAAGTGTTTTGTCTTTTTGACACATGGAAATATATTTGTAATATTTTTTGTATTTATCTCTTAATTAGTGAAGACACTAAAAGACAAATATTTTTGTAACCGAATGTAAAGGAAACCCAAGGGGTAGGAAAAACAAGAGTCTTTTTGAGATGTATAAATGTACGTGTTGTCAAATAGGAAAGGAATTTTATAGCTCTCTTATGTGAATACTTATTGTAAGAGGAACTATTTCTGATTATAATAAAGAGGATCGAATTTTCTGCTAGAGAAGGAGTTGTTGAGTTTCAAATGCATGTTGTGTGGATGGCTAGATAGAACTATTTATGTGTTGGCTGACTATGCAAATTTGTGAGATCATTCTAACTCTAAACTATTTCTTAGTCGTGAATGATTTCATTTCCTTGTTTTGAATCTTGTGCAACAAATGAGTAATGGATGCTTCAATAAACAATGCACTATCTCTATGTTAATCTTTCTGTTGTGTTCCATGTATTTTGAATTATATAAGCTATCTGTAAAATTATGTGTGCACAAAATATAGTACATTACTAATACAAATAATCATCTTGCTCCCTAGGGATAGGTTAGTTAGAATTAGATTAGTCTTGCTTAGTTGTTATTTGCTTTTTGTGATTTAGGAACAAAGGAGATAAGACAGGAGGTAAGAACCTACACATCACATTGTGAACCCTTTGCTTCCTGATCGTCGACATTTAATTTAGGCACTTGCATATCATTTATAAAACATAAGCATAAACGGTGGACCGGGCCACAGCCGGTAAAACAGATTTAAACCGTTACTTAACTCTATGGTAGTCGGACCATTAACCGAATGGATTCCCCATACCAAACATTAAACAAGCTAATTGGGAGCTGTTATTGGGGAGAATCCCTATAGTCGGTACCTGGGATTTTTCAGGCATCAACACGGTTCTTAAATCACATCTGCACATTACATAAACACTCTGCAATATTTAAAAATTTCAATTGCTTTCACACATAGTCTATTTGTTCCTTAATATCCATTCATAAAGATTCATCACTGTGTCTATATATCTCTATGATATAATTTCCTCTCCCAAAAATAGATTGACACCTCAATACTAATTTGTGCTTCATTGTTGGAGAAGCCTAAGTCAGCTAGCCGACTAGATCCTTCAATTGACTAATTGTAAACAGGAGATTATGTCGACCTCATAGGTCGTGTCAGTTAGTTGAACCGAAAAGAATTTATGTAACTGATTGTAAATCTTATATATAGGCTATAGAGAAGGATAAATAGTTGGTTTGGTTGAATGTATGAACCCTCATGTGTTCTTGAATAATATAAACAAATGTTATTATGTCTACCATTCCTTGTCTCCTTTTTATATCATTGTTTGCATAAATCTGCAATATGTATCATTGGTAACCTTGCAATTTGATTGATTACAACATTGTTTCCATTTCCAGTGGTACATGTATCAGATGAAAATGACTATAACCCGATGATATCAGAGCAAGAGATTAAGGATTGGTGGGAGTGAAAAATAACGAACTACTTGCAAAATTACGCTAGAAGAAACAAGTTGACTATTGCTCAAGAGAAGGAGATTTTTTTCTCTGAAACACATGAAAAATTTGTTGAATGCGTCCCCTATGCACTGCAGAAGATTATATATGAAAAATATGGTAGATAAAAACAAATGAAAATTACACCAGAAACTGACCAGAGGAGGCCGTACAAATTTGTCGGCGTGGTTCGAAAGAATTGCTAACGAATTCTGTGAAGAAAAAGCTATCGAGGAACGACTCTCTATTGATAACATTAAGGAGAGATTCTACAATGACCTATCTAAAAAATTCCTCTATTCACTACTGACACTTTTGTTCAGATTCCTGATCGACAAAGGAGCATGACATATTGTCGGACCTTGACCATTGTTGCTGACGCCACCAAGAAACACGAACTGGGAAGCAAAGGAAAAAGAGTGGGAAAAATTTGTACAAGAGAGAGAGTGGGATTACTTCCTCAGTAAATGAACAATTTCACCTTAGCTTACTAAAAATATTTCAGGTCAGCAATGGGGCGGTATATGATCACATTCTGGTTAAGTACATAAATAACCATCGGCCAATGAAAAACATGACATTACCAACAATTGAAAAGAGAAGGAAGAAGCAGGAAAAGAGAAGGAAGAAGCAAGAAGAAATAAGGGAGAAGGATGATGTACTCCAGAAAGAAAGAAAGATGATTATGGTGAAAGAAAAAGAAGAAAAACCGTCAGAGTTGAGTCATGGCTGACAAGAAAAGGGTGTTGATGAGGATCTGTCACCTATGGAAGAAGACTTGTGGATAGAGCAGGGTAGATCTCTCCAAGTAACTTTATCTGAACCTATAGTACCACACTCCCTGTTACAACTTTCTTAGAGTGCCCAAGTGCAATACATTGTTCAAGAAGATTTAGGATTACATGCTGTCCAAGTAGGTGTATGGATTCGACGGGACGATAAAGGAAATGAAGTCGACCAAATTTTAATACATAGACCGTGGGAAGGGAATTGGGTCACGTTTCAAACCTATTTATCCAATCATAATTTTCATCTACTTTATTTAGAACATGGAGGAGTGCCTCCCCCAACTAATTCCAGCATCAGATAGTTCACCAAATCAATCAGTGTCACCAGTAAGAGAAGTAGCCCAGTTGGAACAAAATGTTGCTTGGGTATTGACAGAAGCAGTCAACATAAGCCAAATTCTTACAGTTGAAGAAGAACCGAATGACACATAAAATATCATTGGAGAAAAAAAAGAGTGCACATCATCCCCTGTGAATATGCATCTCGAAGTAACATTCGTCGAAAAGAGCTGCGAAAAAAGTTCGGTTACAGGAAGTGATCCGCCATCACCACCACCAGCAGAAGAAGTTGAAGTCGCTAAATATATGGTGCACGTAACCTCACATATTCCTCTATATGAGGGAGACGAAGATCCAAAACATCATTGGTTCGTCAGTGAGTCGATATGGGAGGCCAACACCATCACCAACGAGGATCAACAAATGGCACAATTCGCTAGTGCTCTTTGAAAAGAGCACTCACTTGGTACATGACCTATATAGAAAAAACACCAAATGAAAAAAAAGGTTAGATCAAACAATAGTTCATGTATTTCTTTAAAAATCCTGATGCAAACCATCTCACTGCCAAAAATTTGAAAAACACTGCTCAGAAGCTGACAGAAACAGTACAAAAATACGATAAAAGATTTAGAGACTTGCTGATCCAATTAGAATATAACATTGATGAACAATTATGAATTCAGTGGTTCGTTGATACAGATTTATGTGTGAAAAAATGAAATAACATATATAGATTCATAAAAACAACCATATTGCAAAGATAACAGAGATACAATAAACACATATTCTATTAAATGGTAGAAATAGAATAGACTGTAATACAATAGCTAGAATGATGGTAGATATCTCTGAGAAGAGATGTGACTGCTACGCTCATCTGTGCAAAGCTGAATACAAAATGAGGCCAAAGGGGTCTGTTTATAATCAGAATGTGGGAAAGAACCCCAAAATTCCAAAACGTAACCCTAGAAGATGAACCATCATAAATTTTGCGGCCCCAAGGTGGTAAGTTCAACAATAAACTTCTCGGGGTCCTAACTTTTGCATACGATCTCTGATTTGGGCGCTCGATATCTCGTTGGAAATATCTATCCGAGATTTACAAATTTTGAATGTGGTTAGATGCATTTAGAGAGAATATATTTAACCACCCGAATTGCCAAGAAACGTCATTTAGGGCCTCAAAACAGCCCCAGAAGTTTGGGACCCGAAAAAATGTAAAAAAATAACTAGGAAACGACCACAATGGACAATTGTTTTGAGCCAGTGGAGAAGGTGGTTGGCCACCTATATCCATATAGATCAATCCTCCCTCCTTAGGAAGCAATGGTATCCATTGCGTCGAATCCTGTAATATCCCAGATGTGGATATTCAACTGTTTTCTACACTAGGGCTTGCTTAAGCCTCCCGATTTACAATAATAATGAAAATAAATTTGCATGCAAAGTGTCGGGAAGATGGCCCTATTTTATAGCTAACTAGGGTAGATAATTTTATGATTATATATCAAAAATCACCACTGATAATCTGACTGATAATGCTCCAGAGAGAAGATGCATGTATCAAGAACTCAGATGGTGAAGAACTAGTGCTTCTTGCCTCCGATGATACCCCCGTAGCATGAACCCTCAATCAGATAAGGATGATGTTTTTAGGGAAGGAAGTGTCTGATGTAGATGAGAATTTGCGAGTGTGGTAGTCTTCCCTTGTCAGAGAGGTTGCCTGAAACATGCAAAAGTTCTGAGCTCAATAAGAAGGCTAGCAAATTGGATTGATGGTTTAGCTGCTCACGCCCCCTGATTCACAAAACTGTTGAGAACTACTCCAGATGAGAAAACTGGGCACTAAAGGATGATATGGATGATGAGAATGGTACCAATATTCCAAATATAAACTGATATTTGAGGACCCAACGAATGCTTTGGGGTTTTCTAGCTAAAACCCCCCTATGGCTACACACGTGCCCCTGCAAACAATCTTTTGATGGGTACTGGATAACTGCAACTGGATGAATAAGTTGAATAGAAGATGATGGACCTGTACGATCTACCCCGAATGAGACTAGGGAAGATATTTCACTGTCGAAACCTCGTTAGTTGAAGAAGCCGTCTTCAACCCCAACTGTCGTGGTCACACGCTGTGCTGCTACTCAAGAAGGTCCAAATAAATAATAATCATAAATGTATTCTCCATTCACTTTATCTTTCTTTTATAACTTTCAACTACAAATAACCTATCTTTTGACCTAATTAGGTCACTTTAACTTCTAATTTGCAGTTGACTTGCATGCATGCGCATGGAGACTCAATCGGGTGCATGCATCATCAAATAATGCTTAGATGTCATGCATGTCAGTGGCCTTTGGCTTTGGTGGTCCTCTTCTACCCCATGATGATATAATATTGATGCCCTAGATCTTTTGTATATGGCATCATTCTTTGGTTGATTCCTTGACTGTCAGTACTTTCTCCAACCTACAGGAATCACATAGGTTAGCAGGTCGGTCCTCAATGCCTAAGCAGAAGAGGACATTACAGTCCTCCTCACTCAAATTTTCTTGTCCTCAAGCAACTGTAAAGCTGGGTGTTGTAATACCTATTCTGCATCCCAAGTGGTCTCCTCTATAGGAAGATCTTTCCACTGAACCAAGTAGTCTCTGATGGTTATGTTCCTCAGTTTTCACTCTCGCACCTCTAGGATGCGCTCTGGAATGAGAATCAGTTGCCCCTCATCATTAAGGGGAGGCAACTCGGAAGATGTAACAATTTGCTAACCGGCTTCCTTCTTGAGGTTGGAGACATGAAATACATTGTGAATCTTGCTCTCTGGGGGTAGTTCTAGCTCATATGCTACCTCTCTAACCTTTCGAATTATCTTGTATGGACCATAGAAGCGAGGTTGGAGTTTTTCTGCTCCTTTCTTTTTAAGAGATGATTGTTGGTAAGGTTGGAGGTGTAAATAAATGAACTTTCCCACCTCAAATGTGTGCTCAATCTTTTGCATGTCTGCATATATCTTCTGCTAATTCTGAGCAGCCTGCATGTTCTCCCTGATTATATTGAGGAAATATTGACCCTCCTGAATCCGCTCTTTGGCCTTGGGGTCCCTGCTATCACCAAATATCTAGTCTGCAAAAGTGGAAGCATCATACCCATATAAGGCTCAGAAAGGGGTCATCCCAATGGTCATATGGTAGGTGGTGTTGTAAGAATGTTCACCCAACTGTAGCTATTTGATCCATGTCCTCTGCAGACCTGATATGTAATTTCTCAAGTATCCCTCAATCCACTTGTTGACAATCTATGTTTTCCTGTCACTCTGCAGATGATAACTTGTGCTCATGGCTAACTCGGTCCCCACTAACCAAAAAAGCTCTTTCCAAAAGGCTCTTGTGAATTTGTTGTCCCTGTCACTAACAATGGCCTTGGGTAACCTATGGAGTCTCAATACCTCTCTGAAAAATAGTTATGCTACCTGTACTACTGAATAATATGAGGAAATGGAAAAGAAGTGAGAAAACTTAGTCAATCTGTCCACTACTACGTACAAGCAGTCTCTGCCTTGAACCTTGGGTAGCCTAGTAATGAAGTCCATAGAGATGCTCTCCCATTTCTCTCGGGAATAGGTAAGGGATGTAGTAAACCAGCCGGGTGGGTGTGCTCTATTTTGTTTTGTTGGCACACGCTGCACTCTCTCACATGTTGTATCACATCTTTCTTGAGGTCCGTCCGTGAGAACCTTTCTCTAATATGTCTGTAGGTCTTGAGAAACCCCTGATGCCCTGCTAAAGGTGAATCGTGCGATGCCTGTAAAATTTTCTTCTTGAGGGGAGAATCTGGAACCAAGAAGATTTTTTTTTTGTAGTATATGATGTCATCAATGACCTTGTACCTATCATCTTGACTATTTCCATCCAATAGCTTGCAAGCAAACTTATCTTTGGAGTACTCAACCAAAATATGAGACCTCCAATATGATGAGATGCTCATAAGGGATTAAGTAGCTGGTCTTCTGGAAAGTGCATCAGCCACTACATTGTTCTTCCCCTTTACATACTCAATCTCGAAGTCATAGGCCTGAATTTTTCTTACCCATTTCTATTGTCTCTCATTTAGCTCTTTCTGCTCTAAGAAGTATTTCAAGTTGTTGTGATCTGTCTTAACCTTGAACCTAGCACCCATGAAGTACTGCTTGAACTTGGTTAGCACATGGAGGATGGCTAACATCTCTTTGTCATATATCGAATAGTGGCACTCATATTATTTGAGCTTCTTTCTCTCAAATGCAATGGGGTGGTTGTTCTGCATCAAAACTGCCCCAATTCCCTCTCCTGAAGCATCATATTCTAACACAAAGGATTGAGAAAAGTCTGGTAAAGCTAATACTAGGCATGAACTCATTACCTTCTTCATTTTCTTGAATGTCTGTTGTGCTGCCTTTGACCAACTGAATGCCCCCTTGTTAGTAAGATATGTGAGGGGTGCAGTCATCTATGAGAATCCACTAACATACCCCCTGTAGTAGGTGCAAAGTTCCAAAAATCCCTTCAGTTATGTCACATTTTTAGGTGTAGGCCAATCCAAAATTGCTCGAATCTTCTCTAAGTGCACTTGGACCCTGTTGCCCCCCTATCACATGCATTAAGTACAACATCTCTTGCGTGCTGAACTCACACTTGGACATTTTGGCATATGGTGTTTGCTCCTGTAGAATACCAAGTACTTCATCAAGATGTCTCAAATGCTCTTCCCAAGTTCAACTGTATATCAATATGTCGTCAAAGAATACCAGAATATATTTACGTAACTGCGTCCTAAAGATATGGTTCATGCATGACTGGAAATTAGCTGGTGCATTACTGAGCCCAAATGGCACCACTAGAAACTCATAATGTATGTAGTGGCAACGGAAAGCGGTCTTTGGAACGTCCTGTTCCCTGACCCGAATCTGATGGTACCTTGAGCGGAGACCAATTTTGGAAAAGTACTTTGCCCCTTGTAGTTCATCCATGAACTCATCAATTCTAGGGATGGGATACTTGTTCTTTATGGTCTTCTTATTGAGTGCCCTGTAATCAATGCACATGCATAATGTTCCATCTCTTTTCTTCACTAGCACTACTAAAGATGCAAAGGGACTAGAGCTAGGTTTGATGTACCCCAGCTTGAGTAGTTCCTTGATTGTACTCTCTAACTCATCTTTATATCTCTTGAAATTTCTGTAAGGAATGGAGATAATTGCTTGGGTTCCCTCCTCTAACTCAATAATGTGCTCAAATCCCCTATAAGGAGGTCGACCTGCTGGAAGGTCTCCAAATACTTCCTTGTGCTTCTGCAGTAAGGCCTCTATATCTGTTGGATGTTGTGTGGCCTCTATATATGTTGGATGTTGTGTGGCCTCTATATCTGTTGGATGTTGTGTGGCCTCATCCTATTTGATGTCACTACTGTGGGAGGATAGGTATTCATCCCTCTCAATACTACCTTTTGTCCTTCTACTCCTGTAAACTCCATCTCCATGGTCTGGTAGTTTGAGGAATACTTCCCTATGGAATACAACCACTGAAATCCTAGTACCACATTCATGTCAGGCACATCTACCACATAGAATGTCTCTATCAATGTATAATTCCCAAGTGTTACTTTTAATTTAGGAATCCTTTGACTGCACTCCATGGTATGACTTGCTGCTACTATTGAAAACCCACAAAGCTCTCAGTCTGAATGTCTCTCTTTTTAACTCATGTAGCCTCAATAAAGTTGTGGGATTCCCCACCATCTATCAGCACTCCCACTCTATGGCCCTATACGGTACCTCTGATCCAAAGAGTGGAATCTAGGAACCCCTGTCATGGTAGCAATGGTACCTCCTGAGGCCTGTCCCTTAGCAACTGTCTCTATTGTCTCTCCCTGCTCCTGATCCTGGTAATCCTCATCCTCCTCACTGTCAGAATAAGCCTCTATATAGTAGGCCTTTACTTTTCCTGAACATCTGTGACCTGCTATCCATGGTTCATGGCAAGTGAAACATAACTTTTTTCTTCTAAGGTCCTATCAGGTATCATTGTCCATCCATTATTTCTTGGGCCATTCTTTCTGGAAGGGTTTCCTTTCTTTATCTTTAATAGGAAAATTGGTCCTGGGAGGAAACCTATTTTTGGGCATTGCATCATGTAAGTCTCTAGTCTGGTTGATGGCATCTGCTAGGGTGGTGGGCCTATAAGAGTTGACCCATCCCCGTAAGGGTTCAGCGAGAGCCTTAGTGAACAACATAATCAACCTTCTCTCTGATATATCTGTGACCATGACTGCTATCCTCTGAAACTCAGAAATAAATGCATCTGCACTACCTTTCTACTTGAGTTGTTCCAACTCTCTAAAGTGTACCTCCGGATCCTTCCAATCAAACCGCTCAATGAGCCTCTGTGTAAAATATGGGTATGAGGTGATGGTGTTGTGACCTAGTGTCACTAACCCGTGGTACCACCACTCATGTGCTTCTCTATCCAAATTAAAAGTAGCCAATTTAATGGCATTTGTCTTAATCATGGGGTTTCTCTGGAAGTATGTATCCAACTTTTGCACCCAATTCCTGGCTGGGCCACCCCGGGTGCCCTCAAAGGTAGGGATAGTCAGTTTCCATACGGTGCGTTGTAACTCATAGTTCTGGGTGAATGTCCTATTGTAAGCTTTGGGTTTGTTCTTACTTTTAAAGTGGCAGAAGTCAATGAAGGTCATAGCTGAATGGAAGTTCTCTCCTAAAGCTCTATATTCTCTCAGATAGGCACTCATGGATTCTTCTGGTTCTACTTGTGCTAGAGACACTGTAGCTGGAATATCTAAGAATTGAGGCATGGTGGGTCAAAAAGGCTTGTATATATGGGGATGGATCTACATGTTGGTATGTAAGTGCTCCCTACAATTGTTGGAGGATACCCTATCACTGTTGGGAAATAAGGGATTGTGTGGGGTGGGCCCATTCTTCTCAGTCATTTGCCTGAAGGTGCTCATCATTTATTTTTTCCCAGTTAAGTTCTTTTATGGCTGAGATGAGGCTATTGAAAGTTGTTCTATCATCATCAGCCATTTTTTCTTTTCCCTTTCCAAACTGATACTCTATGCTCCCCAAATCTATGTCCTCTAACTCCTCTTCTTTGTCTCTGCACCTCTGTCTCCAGTGAGTAATGTTGTATGGACCTTCTGAGTTCATTTATATTTTTGCATGCCCACAACTAGAAAGGAAATTAGCTCTGATACCACTGTAATATCCCAGATGCAGATATTCAACTTTTTTCTACACTAGGGCTTGCTTAAGCCTCCTGATTTACAATAATAATGAAAATAAATTTGCATGCAAAGTACCAGGAAAATGGCCCTATTTTATAGCTAACTAGGGCAGACAATTTTATGATGATATATCAACACTTACCACTAATAATCTGGATGATAATGCTCCAGACAGAATATGCATATATCAAGAACTGATTTGGTGAAGAACTGGTGCTTCTTTCCTTTGGTGATACCCCGACAACATGAACCCTCAATCAGATAAGGATGACATTTTCAGTGAAGGAAGTGTCTGATGCAGATGAGAATTTGTGGGTGTGGTAGTATTCCCTTACTAGAGAGGTTTCCTGAGCTCAATAAGCAAGCTATAAAATTGGATTGATGGTTTAGCTGCTCACGCCCCCTGATTCACAAAACTGTTGAGAACTGCTCCGGATGAGAAAACTGGAAGATGATACTAACTAGGTACTAAAGGATGATATGAATGATGAGAATGGTACCAGTATTCTGAATATAAAATGAGATATGAGGACCCAATGAATGCATTGGGGTTTTCCAACTAAAAAACCCCCTACGGCTACACACGTGCCCCTGTAAACAATATTCTGATGGGTACTGGATAATTGTAATTAGATGAATAAGTTGAAGAGCGGATGGTGGACCTGTATGATCTACTCTAAATGAGACTAGGGAAGATATTTCACTGCTGAAACCTCATTAGCTGAAGACGCCGTCTTCAACCCCAACTATCGTGGCCGCACGCTGTGCTACTACTCAAGAAGCTCCAAATCAATAATAATCATAAGTGTCTTCTCCATTCACTTTATCTTTATTTTATAACTTTCAACCATGAATAACCTAATTAGGTCACTTTAACTTCTAATTTGCAGCTGACTTGCATGCATGCACATGGAGACTCAATCAGGTGCATGCATCATCAAATAATGCTCAGATGTCATGCATGTTGGTGGCCTTTGGCTCTGGTGGCCCTCTTATACCCATGATGATATAATATTGATGCCCTAGATCTTCTGTATATGGCATCAGTCTTCGGCTGATTCCTTGATTGTCAGTACCCGCTCAAGCCTATAGGAATCACATAGGTTAGTGGGTTGGTCCTCAATGCCTAAGCAGAAGAGGACATTACAAATCCCATATCATATCTTGAACTATGTGTTGAGTTGATATCTTGGTACGACATTTGTTGAAGTGAAGAGGTTGCTTTTCTTTGGCATCCCGAGAGGATTATAACTGTTGTGTGGATGATTTGGTTTTGGAGGAGCACCTTGAATGTGTGGCCTTGCAATGTAGAGGTACCGGGATGGATGAGGAAACAATGAATTTGTTTTCTTCTTGTATTTGATGAGCATAGATACCCCGTGCAGAGGGTGTGGAGGTGATATGATGTTCTCCTTCAGACACAATTGAGACAAGGAATAATTTCTTGGTGTGTGAAATTATCTTCCTACCTTACGAGACTGTGTTAGGTGCAACTGTCTATGGTATCCGATAGATATTTCCTCCCAAAGTAACGATGACACTATGAGGCCATGACTCATATATAGCATGACACTTCCACATATATGGCTGTCCTAAAAGAACATCTCAAACTTCAAGTGGGGCCACATCACACAGTACCTCATCTCTGAAAGGCTTGATGCCATATGGTAGGAGGCATTGTTGAGTAATACAGATACGTCATCTTTGGATTAGCCAATCGATGTTGTAAGGTTGTGGGTGTGGTGTTGTCGGAAGCTCAAATCTCTTGATGACTTTTGCTGAGAATAGGTTCTTTTGGCTGTGGTTGTCAAGAAAAAAATATAGTGGGTTTCCCTTCACCCACATCTGGGAGTGGAAGAGGCGCTCCTCTGCCTCTGACTATTTAGACTCCTCTGGTTGAATATTTGCGGTAGCAACAGTGGTAGTGGGGTTTGCATCAATGATCTGCCTCCCATGGTTTACGGCTGTGACATTAGGTTCTGAATCGGGATTGGGATCTGATTCTGAATATTTTTTCTCGACCACCAATGACTGCTTTGAGCGACATTCATCAATGTTGTGCCAAGGGATTTTATGAAATTCACACCACTTCCCGATGTCCTTCTTTGTCTTTCCATTCCCTTTCTTTGCTTGTGGTGGGGACTGGTTGTCCTTTCCTTGTCTTGGGTTTTGCGGGCCAAGGTTTCCCTTGCCTTGCTTCTGCGGTGGATTCACAGGTCTAGAGTCTCTCTTGTTCTTTTGTCAAAATTTCTCCTCAATTTTGATAGCATACCAATAGGTAGATCCAAGTGAAGATATGTCGAGGAATTCCATCTCAGTTCAGATGTACCAATGTAGACCATTGCGATATTTCAGAATCATGTGTCGCTCGGAGTCCTTGATACCTAGCTTTGTGCACAAGGTATGAAAGTTGTTGGTGTACTCCAACACCATCTGGTCCCTCTCTTGACGCAAAATGGTCCATTTGGTGTACTAGTCATCATAGTTTCCCACAGGTTAATATTGTTCCTTAATGACATCTATGAAAGAGGACCAAGTGGGATTTGTCTCAAGCATTCCAGACTCGTTTGATGATATTTTCTCCCTATAAGTACCCCACCAATTTTGGACATGGGGGACTGCCTTAAGGAGTGCAAAGGTAATATTTTCTCCATTGGAAAAATTATGGACAGAGAAATACCCTTCTAGAACATTCAACCAATTATCTAGGGCATCAGCATCGATTTTTCCTTCAAATAAAGGAATATCAAAGTTAACTTATACCTTGAATGGGGTTTCATCTTCGAAAATCTTGCTCATTGAAGGTGAATTCTCCATTGTCGGCATTTGCAGAAGGATTTGGGAGAAACTATCCATCATCTCTTTCCTTTGTTGCACGAGGGCTTCCTTGAGTAGCGACTTGATAGGATCTCCTGCTTCACCGTCTCTCTTTTCTTCTGACATGGGAGGTCATTTGGGACAGTAGAGCGATCAAGTGAAACTAGTTCGAGACCAAACTATCTATACCCGGACCTCGTCAGGGACATGCGCCGAGAAATAATCAAAGAGCAGATTACTTTGATACCATTGATCCAGATTTATGTGTGAACGAAATGAAATAACATATACATAATCATAAACAAAGACATATTGCAAAGATAATAGAGATACAGTAAACAAATATTCTATTAAATGGCGGAAATAGAACAGACTGTAATACAATAGGTAGAATGGTGGTAGTTATCTCTAAGAAGAGATGCGACTGCTATGCTCATATGTGCAAAGTTGAATACAAAATGAGTCCAAAGGGGCCTATTTATAATAAGAATGAGGGCGAGAACCCCAAAAATCCAAAACGTAACCCTAGAAGATGAACCATCATAAAGTTTGCGGCCTTAAGGTGGTAAGTTGAACAATCGACTTCCCGAGGTCATAAATTTTGCATACGATCTCCGATTTGGGCGCTTGATAGCTCATTTTAAATATCTATCAGAGATTTACAACTTTAGAATGTCCCAAATGCAAGCTAAAGGCATCCATTTGGCCACCCAAATTTCCAAAAAACATCGTTTAGGGTCTCAAAACAGGCCCCAAAGTTTGGGATCCAAAAAACCATAGAAAAATAACTAGGAAAATGCCACAATGGACAATTGTTTTGAGCCAGTGGAATAGGTGGTTGGCCACCGATATCCATCAGGATCATTTGTGGCTGGATTATTACAGAAAATTTGAATGCACATCCGATTAGACAATTTTATTACATATGAATATGGACTAACAAAGAATTACAAATTGAAATGGGTGAGGACTATCCTGTAAATCCTATTGATTGACGTATTGAGGAACAACTCGAAAATATGCTGAAATCTATATGAGAAATGAACCTCCGAAGAGATGATGTATGGTGTACTAAATGCTCGATGGTCAGTCATACAAAAGGCTATTGTTGACAAGATGATCGTCGACAAGACATCCGGTTCGTTCAAACAAAATGTTTTTGCAACATCTGCCAAGAGCAAGACTTAAACAGAACAAAATATTACTGTTGCAGCTGCAACCGTTCTCCCCAAATTTCTTAAATTTTCGTCCCCTCCTCATAATTTAGAGTTGTTTTAATCATTGGATCCTTGAAACTTTTGGTCGTGCTTTAGTTTTGGATGATTTTGAAGATTGATTTTCAGCTTGTTTCAAAGGTTGCCTGTGGATGAATTTTGTGATTGATCGCAGATGTGAGTTTGGTCTGCTAGCCAATCAGATCTTTTGTTCTTTGAGGTTGCTGTTTCGGAAGTAAAACAGGTTTTAACTGCTGCTGATTTTTTAAAAATCTTTTTGAAACACTTAAGGTTTTTATTGATCGGGCGTCATACTATGTTTGATCGGCGACTGTTTTCCTTTTCTCGTCCGCCATTACGGCTCCCAAAGTGGCTTAGCGTCTGAAGTATAAAGCGATCTGCCCTCCGATGTGCGTCGCGTGGCTATATCTTTTCCTCTTTCACCGTTGCAGCTCCCAAATCGATTAGCCACCCGAAGTACAAAGCGCTTCAACTACCGATGCTTATCAGTCTTTTAGTCGCGCGTGTCTTTAACCTTTCCTTTTCCGCCATTGCGGCTGGGAAAGTCATCCAGCTTCCGATGTAAATGTCTTCCGACTTCCGACTAAATCTTTTCCCATCTGCATTTCATGTGTCTTTAGCCCTTGTCGCTTCCGCCGTTGCAGTTGGGTAGAGCTTTTCAGCTTCCGATGTAAATGTCTTCTGACCTCCGATTGGATTTTCTCCCGCCCGCGTTTCAGGTCATATCTTTTCCTGTCGTTGGTGGTTTCTTTAAAACCCGTGGGTGGACGGAGTAGTGGTGCTGACGTTCGTTAACCCTTGTGGCCGTAATGCAGTGCTTGGCCTCTCTTAATGCTTAGCCATTTTAGTTGATATGATTTGAATACGGTTCCGATGAATGATGCATGTCGTTTGATTGCAGGTGGTTTCCGGAGATTGGTCAAACTACTGCGGCGCTAAGGGAGACAGACCGTTTGGTAGAGGTATAGCTGAAACTAGCAGGATCTCAAGGAGGACAAGTGGAATAGAAGACAAAAGAAGTAGCTACAAAGGCGCAGACCAAAAAAACTGATCAGTTACCAAATGGTTCATGAGTGCATACATAAAAGATAGAAGAATATGAAGCGTTTGGGGAACTGAAAGGTCATACGTTTGGGGGGAAGCCCAAGCAGTCGGCTGTTGTAGTTTAAATATTTGAAAGAAGAACTTAGAAGGGAATTTTTTCCCTGAAAAAACTTGTAAACCATTTGCTTGTAAGAGGAACTATTTCGTTTTACAATAAGAAACTGCAACTTTTGCCTGTTGGAGAAAGCGCAATGTGGAATGTATCAATGTGATTAAATGAGTAATGTTGAAGGGGAACTATTTCATTTTCAACTGTGTTTCATTAGCTGTTAGAGTGTTCTAACTTCTTGAACCTATGTTCTTGTCTAAATATTCTTTAGTATCTTTATGATTTCCTTCCACTATGAGTAATGAGATGTTTTAATTGTTGATGAGCTATCTTATCATGTATACTTTCACTCCTATTTATATGTTTGGTTATAAGAACAACTATCTGTGATTTGCCATAACACATGAACAGTGTTGCATTACTCATGAATCAATCCAGCTCTCTAGAGATAGTTTAGTTAGTATTTATTTTCTGCATATGTGATTTAGATGCTTGTGAGTCCTAAGATGAGAGGTAAGAACCTGCGCATCACATTGTGAATGCTCTTTGCATCTTTATCACCCTGCATTGTTAATTAGGCACGTGAATTTCATAATTTAAGTCAAAATACAAAAACTCGGTGGACTGGGCCATAACTGGTAAAGCCCTTTGTTTTGTACTTGACCTACGGTAGCCGGACCGCAAACCAGACAGATTCCCTACACCAAACAGTCACAGGCTAGTTGGGAACGTTGACTGGGGAGAATCCCTTACTGTTGTTGCCTGTGAATTTTCGGGCCTCAATAGTTTTGACGCTAGAAGGAGGGCCGCCAGTGCATGGCTGGCCGAGGAAACCCGTTTTCCTGAGACTTTTCCACCAGTAACAGTTCTGAAAGCAGTGGACTTCATAATACAATTCTGGAAGAAAGAGATAGAGAAAATTTGTTTTCTGTGAATAACGAAGTTGTTGATAATTTAAGAAGACACACCATGGCGTATGTGAAGAAGATTGGAGGATTGCCGATCATCCCTAAATTACCCAGAAGAGAGTATAAAAGCAAGGATCGTCCTATATTGGAAGATTCAATGTTGGTTGGGGATTGGGAAGAGCTAGTAGAGATAGCCTTACAAGAAGTTGTATTGCCTCTGAATCAAGAAGGCCCAGATACCCCTCATAGTTCTCCTGCTCACACTCCCATTGGATCACCTCCTCACTCTCCACCCAGACTCATGGCAGGAGTAAATGCTAATCCACCACCCAACCCACCAAATCCACCACATGCCTGGAGAGCTAGATCACCTCTAAATCTAACGCCTCCGCTACATGATTTACCTCAATCCTTTGAAAAGATGCTGCCTAAGTTCGACCCAAATGAGAAGATACTAGTAGATGATCACCTGCAAAGTTTTACTTGGAGATAGAAGGGTTGAGGGCTGGGGAGTATGAAGATGTAGTTTGCAGACTATTCCCGCATACCCTTAAAGGAGCTGCAGCATCATGGTATTTTGGGTTGCCTGCTAACTCTATCCCTGATTGGGATACCTTTGAGAGAATTTTCAGAAGTAAGTATGCGACTCAAAAGACTCACGCAACCCTCATGAAAGGACTATGCACCTTAAAGAAAGAGAGAAAGGAGAAGGTGCACAGCTTTACTCAAATATTTGTAGCATACCTCAAGAATTTTTCTGACGCTGACAAGCCTTCGGACAAGGTCCTGATTGAATATTATACATCAGCTTTAGGCCCTAATTTGGCCATGTTTGCCAAAGGTAGGGCCAAGCCTACTTTGTGGAAACCTATGAAGAGGCAGAAGTCGTGGAGGCTGAAAAAGAAAGTATCAAAGATTATCCCGAACAGTCAGGAGAGAAAGGTGGGGGAAGGAAAGCCTTATTGTTTACCAAGCCTAAGGAGGAGAAATCACCGTATTTTGAAAATATGGCAAAAATGATGCAGAAGCTTTCAAACAAAATCATAGACTTGGAGAAAGAGAAGGAAACACAAAAGTTCTATAAGCCCTATTATAAGAAAAGAGAGGATAACAATCAGTCCCAACCTCCTCCTCACAATACTGCATCCATGAATTTAACAGAGGTAGGCACGGACAATTTTTGCACTTTTCACCAACGACCACATTTTGAAATGAATTGTCCTCAATGGATAAAATCGATGACGTTGGTCATGAATCAGCTGTTGGATTCTAGATTAATAGAAGATGGAGAGGAAGAAAGAAGAGAGAATACTACTTCAACAAAGGAACAAGAAGAAGAAACCATGGTTCTATGGAATTCTGTTTCATTATTTGATGCTGAAGAGGAAAAGAATCATGGCTACAAGGACGTCATGGAAACCAACGTAACAACAAGAAGCCAAGGGTCGGTTCAAGAAGACAGTCTCATACTCCCAAAGATTAAGAGGCTTCAGCGAAATGTGAAGAAATTTCAAAATAAATCCGCAGCTGATAAAATTCCAGAATTCAGTATCACCAGCTAAGATCCTAAGCAGAATGATACATTGGCCAAGCCAAATGAAGATAAGATGAATGCTAATAAACCTCCTCCCACTGAACAACGGATGGATTATGATGTTGTGGAGGATTTAAAGAAGGTAAAGGCAAACGTTTTGCTATTTGAAATGTGTAAAGTGCCGCAACAAAAGGAAAGACTATTGAAGGCACTTGAAGCATCAGGTGAGAGGATGCCCATTGACAATCAACCTGAAGAGGAAGAAGAAATCGGAGAAACCAACATTGGAGGTTAGTATAAAAGAAAACATCCACCTTTCCTCCTCACGTTTGAAATTTTTAATCACAACATACATAATTGCTTGGTAGACTCAGGAGCATCGGTCAATGTCATGCCAATATCAGTCTATAAAAGGATAAATGGGCAGCCTAAGCCATCCACTTGGAGAGTTGTCCAGTTGGACAGGACAGATGTAAAGGTAATGGGTGAGATGGAGGATGTTTTGATCCACCTGTCATCAAACGATAAAGTGTGCCAAGTCATTAATATCATGGTGGTAGATATACCAGACACTTACGGTCTTGTTTTGAGCAGAGATTGGTCAGCGAAACTGAACGGATATTTTGCCTCTGATTGGTCACATCTGTGGTTGCCGTATAAAGGAAGTCCAAACCAAATTAAGATTTTGAGGGAGCCTCACATGAAATACAACGTTACTCGACTTGAGGAGAAGAATGAACCAGTGGATTTTGTGTTGGGAAAATATTTTATTGATTTGGAACCAGGAAATTACCAAGCAGAAGAAGCCAGCAACACGTCAGACACCCAGCCTGATCTCCTTCGATTTTCACAGGCTGATGAAATCGACTGTAATATAGTAAACTTAGCAGTAGGAATAGATTCTCATTTAGTAGTTAGTGATTTTTGGACTTTGTTTTTTGATGGCTCTAAGACGCTAGAAGGGTCAGGGGCCGGCTATGTCCTGATCGACCCCCAGAAGAATAAACATTTTCTTTCATGTAGATTAGAGTTTGAATGTACGAATAATACAGCTGAGTATGAAGCACTGGTGCAGGGCTTAAGGAAGGTAATCGAATTAAGGTAAGTAATTTAAAAGTTTTTGGAGATTCTGAAATTATTATGAAGCAAATCTGGAATCAAATACATTGTGTTTCCCCTCACTTAAAGGCTTATCAAAATGAGGTATGGGATCTACTTAAATGTTTTGATGCATTCAATATTATTTCAATTCCAAGACTTAAAAATGCAGCAGCTGACCTGTTGGCCACATCAGCCGCTAGGATGGTACCTACTAATAATCGATGCTCTGTCAAATTGCTTTTCAGGCCCTCAGTACCTGATATGATCACCAACCTACGAGTGTTTGATGATGACCAGCAGATTATAGAATGTTTAACAAATGAAGAGGTTTTTAAAGGAGCAATTATAGATGATGAAGAACATCAGGCTGAGCTGAAGTATGATAATTTCATCCCTAAAGGAGTCAGAACATTAGAAAGAATGTTCGATTTAAATGAAAAGTTCAGAAGACCAGCCAACGTGAAGACTCACAGCTCATCGCTATAGTTTGAGCTAATAAATTTAGGGACTGAGACGAATACTAAATTTGTGAATCTGGGCAAATGTTGCTCACCAGTAGAAAGAGATAAGTTCGTCAGTCTGTTTAAACAATATAAAGATGTTTTCGCCTGGACATATGAAGATATGAAAACATACGACACCAGCATCATAAAACATGTTGTCCCCATCAAAGCCGGCGTCAAGCCGTATCAACAACCTTTAAGAAAGATGCATCCAAAATTGGAACTGCTGATTCAGAGTGAAGTGAAGAAATTATTGGATGCTAGAAT
The DNA here is from genome assembly GCA_001517045.1 of Pseudotsuga menziesii. NCBI lineage: Eukaryota > Viridiplantae > Streptophyta > Pinopsida > Pinales > Pinaceae > Pseudotsuga > Pseudotsuga menziesii. The sequence continues at coordinate 14,843 of LPNX010902861.1, read as the reverse complement.
CATTTTTAAGGTCAGACACTCGGAGTGGGTATCAAATCTGGTACCAGTGAGAAAAAAATATGGAGAAATCAGATTATGCGTGGATTTCAGAAATTTAAACTGTGCTTCAGATAAAGATAACTATCATGTGCCACCCATGGAGCAATTGCTACAAATGGTCTCAGGTTCTGAACTGTTTTCGTTATTAGACGGTTTCTCTGGCTACAATCAAGTATTAGTAGCTGAAGAAGACAGATTGAAGACAACGTTCAAGACCAAATGGGGAACCTTTGCCTACAGAAGGATGCCCTTTGGGCTTATAAATGCTGGAGCAATGTTTCATAGGGCTATGGACATAGATTTCCGCGGATTGATTGGCCGAAGTGTTGTAGTGTACCTTGACGATATTATGATATTCTCGAAGAAAAGAGAAGAACACGTGTTTCACTTAAGGCAAATTTTCGAACGTTGTCGGAAATATGGCATCTCACTCAATCCCAAGAAGTGTGTGTTCGCTGTCACGGAGGGCAAGTTGCTGGGTCACATAGTTTCGAAGAAAGGAATCTCTATAGATCCAGAAAGAATTAAGGCTATTGAACAAATCCCCTTGCCCCATAATGAAAAGGGGATGCAATCATTTATGGGAACGATAAACTTCGTGCGAAGATTTGTGCCTGATTTTGCTCAGATTGTCAAGCCGCTGCAGCAGATGGTAAAGCAAAATGCACAATTCAAGTGGACTAAAATTGAGAAGAGCGCATTCAACAAAATCAAAATTGCTGTTGCACACGCACCCTCCTTGAAAAGCCCAGATTTCGACAAATATTTTATCTTGTATACCTTTGCATCCGATGATTCACTAGAAGCTGTGCTCACCCAAAAGGAAGATGGGGGGGATGAATTCCCAATATCCTTTATGAGTACTGGTCTACAGGGGGCCGAATTGAATTACCCATCTATTGATAAACAAGCTTGCGTAGTATTCAAAGCAGTAAAGCAATTCAGGCCTTATATTTTAAAAAATAGAACCAAGGTGATCGTCCCCTACCCAGCTGTAAGGTCTCTTCTTGTACAGAAGGAGTTAGGAGAAAGAAGAGGCAACTGGGTAACAGCTCTTCAAGAGTACGACCTTGAATTCAAGCCAGCATCTATAGTTAAAGGACAAGGGTTGTGCAAACTGATGACTGAAAATGAAAAAAATGAAGAACACGTCTAGGAAGATGAAGCCGAATTACATGTAATGGAGGTATGTCCTTTGTTTACAACTCCCGAGTCTTGGTATAGAGACCTTGTGCATTACCTGCAGGCAGGGCTGTTGCCAGAACATTGGAATTCTAAGCAAAGAAGAGCGCTGCGTCTTAAATTATGACGGAGTTCTTCTCAGATGCTTAGAGAAAGAAGATGCGAAGAAAGTGATGTCAGAATTGCATGACGGTACTGCTGGGGGACATTATTCAGGGGATACTACAACCCACAAAATCCTCAGAGCCGGTTACTATTGGCCTACGCTCTTCAAAGATGCACACACACATGTCAGGAAGTGTGATATTTGCCAAAGGTGTAGTGGGAGACAACCTAAAGCAACAACACCCCTAAAACCTGTGATGATCACAGAACCATTCGAGCAATGGGGGTTGGATATCATTGGAGAAATAAAACCAAATTCATCCTTACAACACAAGTACATTCTGACCGTGACCGATTGTTTCACTCGCTGGGTCGAAGCAGTCCCGCTGCGCAAAATAAATCAAGACGAGGTCATCAACTTCCTGCAGGTCCACATCATGACCAGGTTTGGAGTTCCAGTTTCGTTAGTTTTTGATAATGCTACGTACTTTTCATCAATTAAATTAACTTCTTTTGCTCATGATAAAGGGATAAAATTGTATTATTCTACTAATTACTATCCACAAGGAAATGGCCTGGCTGAATCCACTAACAAAAATCTGATTAGAATTTTAAAGAAGACTGTGATAGAAAACCAGAGGAGCTGGCACTCAGCACTACCAAACGCCCTTTGGGCCGATAGAGTCACCCCCAAGTCTGCGATAGGAGTGTCACCGTATACCCTTGTGTATGGTAAAGAAGCCATTCTTCTCCCCAATATCATGCTACCATCTTCCATAATAGCTCAAGATTCCAGAGGGTCGAAGAATGAAGTTTTGCAGATGAGGATATGTAATATTCTGAAAGCAGAAGAGGCTAGATCTAAAGCCAAAGAACGCTTTAAGCAACAGCAGGATTTAGTAAAGAGATGGTTCGACAAACATAAAGCTGGAACAAAAGACTTTGAAGTGGGAGACTTAGTCCTCAAATGGGATCACCCCCATGATGAGAAAGGAAAGCATACTAAATTCCAGTAGTTGTGGGTAGGTCCTTTTCAGATTGCGGAAAATCTTGGCCCTTCTACTTATAAGTTGCAAGATCTACAGGGGTGGGAAGAGAACTTACCAGTAAATGGTTTGGTTCTCAAGCCTTATTTTTCCTGAGTTTCTTTGAGTTCTTCTGTCTTGTATATAAATAATCTGTTTGGCTGTCTTTTGAGTCGTGTTTTTCAGTTTTCTTGATTTCAATAAAGGGAACGAACCCGCGGTCGCATGGGGAACATCAAATTTTTTGGGAATGATAAACATTTTGGGTCTCAGACTGTGTGTTGCTGTTTGTCTAAAAGAACTTCTTCCAATTTAGCAGTTTTCTCAAATAGCTCTGTGTGCATTGAAGTCCTGCTTAACCCCTGTGAAATAAACCAGATTCAAAGAGTCTGGAATACTATGTTGAGGCTCCATCCACGTCACACTTAAAATGTTCTAAGGGGCAACAACATAGGACCCATGGAAAGGAGCAAGGTGAACAGTATATTAAATATAAATGATCCCATGCCAAGAAACAAATGCTAAAAGGCAAATAAGAGTCAAAACTCCTATGAAAGCATCATACATCAAAGCAAATGCTGAATCATAAGTACTAAAATGCCGAAAGTTCCTCTCCGTCCGTGAGTTGAAACATGAAGTACACCGCTCACACAAAATGACACTATGGGATAGAGGAGCCTAAATTAAAATTAAGAAAGAAAGGCATGTAGGAGGACTCATATGAAAAAGGAAAAAAGTCCAAAAGCACAACAGTGCTAAAGTGGCATGGGAATGAGGAACAAACGAATATTTTTGTTTACCATATGCTACAACCCTGTGGTGTCCAAGCTATCTGCTACCTGAAGACAAAAGCAATAATGAAACTCATCCTCTGGCCTCAACAGAGTTATCTGGACTTGAAAATCTTGGTTTTCACTCTCCCAAATTGGACTATCATCAATGATTAAAGGTACACACTTCTGTCATTTGAGAAATCCAGATAGCTGGAAGAATTCAATAGATGCATTTGTTGTTAAACAGTCTGTCACTCAAAGAATAATCGCCCAGAGATCTAGGTTCACTAGGTAATCGCCAATTGTTGCAGCTTGTTGGCC
>LPNX010902846.1:120796-195173 GCA_001517045.1 Pseudotsuga menziesii | reverse complement strand
CAGCTCCATATTCAGTCTCCATTGTTGATAATTTGCATGATCAATTGTTAATTGCTGTGAGTGAAATTAATCTACTGCAGGCCTGAATTTCTACAATCATTGTGTTGTATATGCACATATTTGATCTTTAATGAATACAATTAAGAACGCTATATCACTTGATTGCATTGTAGCCATTGTTGTCCACTACTAAAATATCTTTTCCATGCCTTTACATGACCTCACATAGGACAATCCTTGCATTGTCCTCCACCATCTTTGCTTCAAAGTTTCGAATTCGCAATCACATATGGGAAAAAATGTCTGCAAGCACATATGGGAAAAATGAAAAAAAAGTGAAACCGAGGACTTAAAAATATGTTCTTCCATAATCCTTTGGATTTTCTAGGTATTAATTCTTGCACATGATCTAGGAACTAGGAATTAAAATCATCAAAGAATAATTAACAAAATACTCATGAATTGGAAATAACTCGGATACAAAATAGGTATCATCTCTGTATATTTTATAAACAATAAAGGATTACAATTTCCATGCATAGCAATGGCTTATCTCCATGAAGAATTCAAATACCTAAGGGACAATTCGAATTCAGTGAGTGAGTCTAGCTTAACTGACTCTTTGCCATGCAATCTCACTCAGTTAACCACTTGACAAAAACCCTAATTGACTCACCAAACCCTAACTGAAGTTGGAGTGCAATAAATGACTGAATCTCAACTGAAGGACATCAAACACATGTCATAGCAATCCAACCATCAAGTGCTAGTCCTGCATGACTCCAATGAACCCTGATGAGGTTAACTGAAGCTGAACTGACCATCAGAAGTTGGTGGAGGCGCCTTATTGACTCCAGTGCATTAAATAATAATAAAATAATCATTAAATAATATATTTAATGAATGGAGGCACCTTAACTGACTGTAACTGATTGGTTGAACTAATTGTAACCCCCAGTTAGCAGTTAGGTGCATTAATGTCACACAGATCACCCCTGGAGTGCTCCAGTTAGCCTCCTTAACTGTAGGAGAAGGCTAAGTTAGCCTCCTTGACTGTAGGTAGGCGTGGGAGTGACTGGGATGATGGTAATTAATGCTCCACTGATGTCAATTAAACTTAGGATAGTGGTTTAACTAGGCCAATTTGACCAAAAGAGTGTGTATGATGGTAAATGTCTCCAACACCCCCCCTTAAGCTATACTCAGGAAGAGTTAGAAAACATAGATGCATAAAATGATAGGGCCCTGGAAACTAAGGCCATAGGTCACCCTGTACAATAAAGTAACTGCTTAATATAAGCAAGGAAACAGGGAAAACCTCATGGGAAAAATACCCCCCCTCAAACTAAGCAATAAATCAATAATTTGGTTCTTCTATGCAGCAGCATCCTGAGACTGTGCATGTGAACCTCTGAATCCAAACTAAATGAATATGTCTAGAGGAATCTTCCACTTTGGAAGAAGAACAATGCACTCAACTGAATTAGAAATATAAACAGCTACACAGTGAAAATTGGACCCATGTAGATCAACTGAAATAATCTGAAGAGAGAGCAAAGGTTCTTGAGGATTTGAACCATGTGTGGAACACTCAAGAAACTAATATGTTGCAGCCCTGAACAGCAAACCATTATTGGTAAAATAATCCCCAAATCTTAGGAGCAAGTGTCCAAGCGGATGCAGAATGTCTTCCTCTTTACTAGTTCTGTGAGGAGATGAGCTTGTGACCAAAGGTAGAGAATTCCTGGGACTCTGGAGAGAGAATGCTTGAGCTCCATAATCTGATATAGATTCTGAAATAGCTAATGAATCACAAAATAAAATATCAGCAACCTCACAAGAGGAAACTAACACCAAATCCCCATCAGCAGAATTGAAGAAGAACTGCGGTACTTGATTTTTCACACCGGAATCGATGAGAGCAGTTACAAGCATGGATGAAAGCTCTTGGATTTTAAAATATGAACAAAATAATATCAGATCATAATTTAAATCAGATATAAATAAGTTCACAACAGATCCAAAACTATGAAATGAAATCAAATCCCCTGCAGCAGTTTTGTAGGAGACTTGCGATACTTGTTTCTTCACACCATTGATGAGAACAGCTACAAGCAGTACTGAAGGTTTATGAACCTGAAATTTTGAACCAAGAAATATCAGATCAGATCCAAATAAGATCATATCATATCCAATAAGGTTCATATCAGATCCAAAATTATGGTCAACCGAGATGGTGGATGCACAGTGTTCTTCTTCTTCAAAATTCTGAATTTTGGTGCATGCAATCCTGCAGGAATTTGCTGGAAGATCTAGATCATGGGGAGTGAATGTTTCACTCTTATAATTTGATATTTCTTCCACAATATCCAATTTTTTACATATTTGCACACCAGCAGCAACATTAGAGGAAGAAAAATCAAATTTCTCCTCACTTTCAGAAGTAATTACTGGTAAATTTTGCACAAAATTCAAAGGAAAATCACCGGTGAATGTTTGCATGGAAGTGTAGCAGCATTTTTCTTCAATATCATAGATTTGAATGTCTTGTTCTGTTTCAGCAATATGAGAAGATGAGATATCAGAGATCTCATAAACTTCCGGAGCATCAGGAGAAGGAGTCACTTCATGGAGACTTTCTTCAATTCGAATTGAATGTGTAGAAGATTCTGCTTCATCTTCATCTTGAACAACTTCATCAGAGAGAGTAGAGGCTGAGACTTATGAGTAAAGAACTCTTGTGGTGCTGGCTGTGATCTCCAAAGTACTATTATAATCCTCATTGTACTTGCCAAAGGTTCTGTCCAATTTTTTCCAGAGATCCTTTGGGTATTTAGTAGTGTAGAAATTAAGGCCAGCAGTAGATTAATTTTACCCACAACAATTATCAACTGATCATGCAAAATTGCTAACAAGAGAGATTGAATATGGAGCTGTAACACAAAATTATATTAAATGAGTGTACAATAGACAACCTTGTAATATCATAGGCTGCTGAATAAATAGAATACATGAAGAAAACGAATGCATGAGGAAGCATCCAAATCTAGCATAAAGCAGGCTTACCAAAAATAAGCAAATCCCCCATAGGTGTAAAAGCTGGATCCCAAATCTGTCATGGAGCTCACAAATTGGAAAAAATGCATATGAAAGCTAAAGAGTGGTGGAATGGCAGCTCATACATGATTTTTCATGGAGAAAAGAGAGGAGGATGTGTAGGACAAAAAACAAGTTCACCTCACCTAGTCTAGCTTTCCCATGTGCCTTAAAACACTGAAAAAGCAGGCAATAAAGCAGAAAAAGCAGATAGGCACCTAGGAGGCCAGGAATAAAGTAGATTTGATTCCTAAGGCTTTCCCAAGCACTACATGAGTTAGATATGGCAAGTTTGACCTCTATGGATAGGCAATTAGCAACTTGCACAAGGTGGGACACATGAACTAGGAAAATAAGACAAAAATAAATGAATTAATGTCTAAGTGGGTAAACTATGGGTTGATTATTCTAACACACCCCTTAAGCTTGAATTTATGAGTAATAAATAAAAAATATAGGGCCTAGCAAGGCTTAGTCACCCTTTTACATACTGCAAGTCCATACAACCAAGGAAAGAGGCAAAACCAACTTGGGAAAATCCTCCCTTAAACATGGAAAGTAAAACAAAATTGTAGAATCTTGTCTCCACTCATGCTTTTACAGCATGATCAGAAATCCCCAGCAGTGATTTGATATTGCTGAAGGTCTTCTCACAAAATGCTTTGGTGAAGATATCAGCTACTTGTTCTGAAGATGAACAGAAGAGTAGGTGAATGGTGCCATCATGCACAAGCTCTCTGATGTAGTGCATGTGAATCTCAATGTGTTTGGTTCTCTGCTTCTAAACTAGATCTTTGTAGATTCGAATGGTACTCTGGTTATCATAGTAGATGGAAGTTGAGTACTCAGGTTCAAAACCACACTCTCCAAGTAAACCCTGCAACCATAAACACTGAGTTGCTGCATTAACAACTCCTCTGTACTCAGCTTTTGTAGATGAGAGTGCAATGGCACTCTATTTCTTGCTTGACCAGCTGATTGGCCCTTCTGCAAGCATGAACACATATCCTAAAGTGGACTTTCTGTCTATGCTATCACCTTCCCAATCACTATCAGTAAATCCAATCAAATCAAGATCAGAATTTTCCTTATAGAGGATCCCATGTGTCCTTGTTCCCTGAACAAAGTTAAGGATCCTTTTGGTTGCTTTCCAATGGATCTCATGAGGCTGATCCATGAATCTAGAAGCCACACTTACTGCATAACAAATATCAGTTCGAGTATGTGTCAGATACAATAAACATCTAATCAATTGTCTATACAGTGTATTGTTTACCATCGGTGGAGAATCATCTTCCTCCAGCTTCACTCCTGAAAGGAAAGGAGTTTTGCTTGCTTTGCAGTCTTGCATTCTAAATTTGATCAGAAAATCCAAGGCATACTTGGACTGGTGCACCTTTATTCCAGATTTGGTTTGAGCAATCTCAAGCCCCAGAAATTGACTTAAGAGCCCCAAATCTGTCATGGAGAAGGCTTGGTTCATAGCTCCTTTTAAGGACGCAATCTCAGCCTGTGAGCTTCCTGTAATGAGGAGGTCATCAACATATAACACAATTATCATTAATGAACCATTAACAGACTTCAAATATACATTTGGATCTGATTTTCATCGAACAAAATTCAGAGATAGCAAGAATCTATCTATCTTGGCATACCAAGCCCTGGGGGCTTGCTTTAGCCCATACAATGACTTTCTCAACCTGCACACAAGAGAAGGTTTAGTAGAAAAACCTTGAGGCTGCTGCATATATATCTCCTCAGTGAGATCTCCATTTAGTAAAGCACATTTTACATCCATATGATGTACCTCCCATTTCCTTGAGGCTGCAATGGCTAGAGCTAGCTTGATGGAATCCATCTTTGCCACTGGGGCAAAGGTCTCATTGTAATCAATGCCATGAAACTATGAGTAGCATTTAGCTACCAATATATCCTTGTGCTTTAGTGGTGAACCATCAGCAGCAAACTTGGTCTTATAGACCCACTTACATTGGACTAACTTTCTTCCTGGAGGAAAATCCACTAGCTCCCATGTGTTGCTCTTCTTGAGTGAGCTGAACTCCTCCTTCATGGAAGCTTGCCATATTGGATTTCCTACTACTTCTTCATATGTTTGAGGATCAGACTCCACCATCAAATAGAATTTTTCAGAAAACATAGGATCCTTCATGCACAGACCACTCTCAAATTGAGATCTAGTCCTCCTTGGGTCATTGGGATCCCCAGCTAGCTCTCCTGCTGCATGTAGTGTCTTGGCTGCCCATTTAGGCCCGTGGGGCTGTTTGGGTCTGCAATAAACTCATATCCATCAGAAAAATCAGAATCAGCATGTTCAACAAACTCTTTACTTACTTCTTGAGGTTCAGGTGGTGAAGAGGCTTCACCAACTTCCACTTCTACAAGGGGCTCTTCTTCAAACTGAACACACCTTTCAATGAAGGATTTGTTTGTGCTCAATTTTATCAACTTGTACCCTTTTGAATCTTTAGAGTATCCAACAAAAATACACTCTTGGCTTTGGGGCTGCAAATCCTTCCTCTTCTCTGTCAGGATTCTAGCCCATGCCTTTGAGCCAAAAATCCTGAAATGGGTCACATCTGGCTTGTGCCCACTCCATGCTTCGAAGGGAGTCATGCCATCAAGCTGTTTGTGAGGAAACCTATTCTGGATATAGGCTGCACAGTTGATAGATTCGGCCCAGTACTTTGGTGGCAAATTTTTGGCCTCCATCATGCATGTTGCCATCTCCTTCAGTGATATGTTCTTCCTCTCAGCAACACCATTTTGCTGTGGTGTGTAAGGGATAGAATGCTGCATCTAAATACCTGCATCTACACAATAGTTAATAAAATCAGACTTGACATACTCACCACCATTTTCAGATCTAAGGACCTTGAGTTTCCTTCCACACTGGTTTTCAACCAAATCCTTAAAGACTTTGAATAGGCCAAAAACTTCAGACTTGTGTTTCATGAAGTGAACCCAACAATACCTGGAAAAGTCATCAATGAAGGCCAATGCATATTTGGCCTGACTCATAGACATATGAGGGAATGGACCAGCAACATCACTATGGATCAGCTCAAGGGGTGCAGAGGTTCTCTCATGACTAGCTTTCTCAAATTTGTTCTCTGGGTGTTTTCCTAGGATACAACCTTGGTAGACTCCTTTGGAAAAATTTATCTTTGGAAACCCTATTACCATTTCTCTCTCACTAAGATCAGATAGATACTTGTAATTTAGATGGCCAAATATTTCATGCCACAGCTTGCTGGCTTCATTAGCATGAATGAGAAGAGCAGAGGGGTTTGAGTAAGGTAGGAAGTGTGAGAACATGTATACCTTTTGAGCATGATTCGCAACTCCTTTTGCAATGACTCTACCAGTTGAAATCTCTGTGATCTCAACTTCATCGGGGGAGAATATGACCTTCTTAGGAGACCCAGTGTGGGTCATCTGGTACACTGACAGGAGGTTGGAGGCAAGACAAGGGACATATAGCACATTGCTGAACTGACCATGATCAAGATCTATCCTTCCTTTACCTTTACTTTCAGTGAGAGAGTCATCTCCTAGTACAATAGATGGTCCTTTCGACATATCCAGTGAGGAGAAGGCCTCCTTAGTCGAAACCATGTGTCTTGAAGCTCCAGAATCTATGATAAAACTGGGTGAGCTTAATGTGCCAGCAACTAGAGCATGAACTCTCTCTCTGTCATCTGAACTTGATCCTCCTTCTCTCTTCTTTGAGTTTTCTAGAAGGGAGATGCCATTCTTCTCTAGGAGATTGGTCAGCATGTCTATCTGCTTTTTCATACAAGAGCTTTCAGTGTGATTTCCCTTCGAACAGTATGAGCACTTGTTCATTTCACCTTTGTTTTTCTTCTTCTGGGTATTTTTCTTGGGACCTTGTTGATCCTCTGGAGACTGCTTCTTGTCTCTCTTTTGCTCAGGTGGATTTTTAGCTTTCTTTTTTCTTTTTGAATCCACCCTCAAATCTCCAGCAATCAAAGCTTTATCTTTGGATGGTTTGATGGTGCCCATCATCACCAGCTTGTCTTGTTCTTGTGTGAGAGATTCCATGAAATCTGCAAGGATAGGCATCTTCCAGGTTCGAGCTGTGAGTTTTGTGGCATAGAAGGTCAAAACAAAGACTGAGTAGTCAGGTCCTAGCTTTGAGAGGATGGCCAATACGAGCTGATCATCTTTCTTTTCGATACCATACTACTTCAGCTGCAAAACTAGTGCTTTGAACTTGGAGAAATATAGTTGCAGGGATTCAAAGCTACTGGGACTCAGAGAAATCAGCTCATTTTCAATCTGATGTCCCCTCATCTCATCTGTCTTTCCCAAAAGATCAAAAATATTCTCCCTTACTTGATCCGGTGAAGTTAATCCATCGAGATGGAAAAGGAGGTCTCGGGAAATACTGAGACATAGGAGGCCATAGGCCTCATCTCTCCGATTGTGCCATTTGATCTTCTCTGTAGCAGCATTGGGCTCTGCTTCTGTAGCCATATTCACCCTGCAGAGGCCTTTCTCTCTCAACAGTATCTCCATCTCTTCTTTCCATTCAAAATAGTTGAAGGGAGTCAAGATAGTTTTCTGTGAATCCATAGCTTTAGAAAATTTGTCCCGGCTGTCAGTAGAAGGCTCCCAGTCTTGATGTCGAACTTGCAAAACAATTTTTGAAGGAGAGTAACAACCTAAAATGGCTCTAATACCATGTAGAAATTCAGGCCAGTAGTAGATTAATTTTACCCACAACAATTATCAATTGATCATGCAAAATTGCTAACAAGAGAGACTGAATATGGAGCTGTAACACAAAATTATATTAACTGAGTGTACAATAGCCAACCCTATAATATCATAGGCTGATGAATAAATATAATACATGAAGAAATAGAATGCATGAGGAATCATCCAAATCTAACATAAAGCAGGCTTACCAAAAATAAGCAAATCCCCCATAGGTGTAAAAGTTGGATCCCAAATCTGTCATGGAGCTCACGAATTGGAAAAAAGGCATAGGAAAGATAAAGAGTGGTGGAATGGAAGCTCATACATGATTTTGCATGGAGAAAAGAGAGGACGATGTGTAGGACAAAAAACAAGTTCACCTCACCTAGTCTAGCTTTCCTATGTGCCTTAAAACACTGAAAAAGCAGGCAATAAAGCAGAAAAAGCAGATAGGCACCTAGGAGGCCAGGAATAAAGTAGATTTGATTTCTAAGGCTTTCCCAAGCGCTACATGAGTCAGATATCGCAATTTTGACCTCTATGGATAAGCAATTAGCAACTTGCACAAGGTGGGACACATGAACTAGGCAAATAAGACAAAAATAAATGAATTAATGTCTAAGTGGGTAAACTATGGGTTGATTATTCTAACAAGTAGAACCAAGATTAAGGTAGTACAAGCTATCATCAAGGGCCAGACATATTGTTCCAACAGCTCTATCATTGTCATTTAGCGAGTCATTCTCATTCTCATAAGACTCTCTTCCAAGTCCAATAGACACCTCATAAAGACCTCATCTCTTCAGAGATGCAATCATCTTCAACTTCCATTTTGAATAGCTTGTGAATGGGGTGAGAAGAGGGATTGATGAGTCCATTCAAAGTTGTACATGTTAAGACCTGCAAATCAAAACAAAAGGGGCACCGTAAGGTCAGACAGCCTGCACATTTAGGCTTTCATCACACCCAGCATAGTCAATCAAGCAATCTTGATCAACAAGTTCTTTACTTGGGGTATTAAGTGGTAAGCCTTGGCTTCTGGTGCAGTGCTAGAATTTTGAGCTATTGCTCACTTTCCATGGATAAATCTGTCAAAAAACTTGTTCTTGAGAGATTGTTCTTTCATCCTGCCGCATGCTCTGATACCATATTAATTCTTGCACATGATCTAGGAACTAGGAATCAAAATCATCAAATAATAATTAACAAAATACTCATGAATTGGAAATAACTCGGATACAAAATAGGTATCCTCTCTGTATATTTTATAAACAATAAAGGATTACAATTTCCATGCATAGCAATGGCTTAACGCCATGAAGAATTCGAATACCTAAGGGACAATTCGAATTCAGTGAGTGAGTCTAGCTTAACTGACTCTTTGCCATGCAATCTCACTCAGTTAGCCACTTGAAAAAAACCCTAATTGACTCACCAAACCCTAACTAAAGTTGGAGTGCAATAAATGACTGAATCTCAACTGAAGGAGATCAAACACATGTCATAGCAATCCAACCATCAAGTGCTAGTCCTGCATGACTCCAATGAACCCTGATGAGGTTAACTGAAGCTGAACTGACCATCAGAAGTTGGAGAAGGACTCTAGTTCATTAAATAATAATAAAATAATCATTAAATAATATATTTAATGAATGGAGGCACCTTAACTGACTGTAACTGATTGGTTGAACTGATTGTAACCCCCAGCTAGCAGTTAGGTGCATTAATGTCACACAGATCATCCCTGGAGTGCTCCAGTTAGCCTCCTTGACTGTAGGAGAAGGCTAAGTTATCCCCCTTGACTATAGGTAGGCGTGGGAGTGAGTGGGATGATGGTAATTAATGATCCACTAATGTCAATTAAACTTAGGATAGTGGTTTAACTAGGCCAATTTGACCAAAAGAGTGTGTATGATGGTAAATGTCTCCAACACTAGGCATTTGGCCCCAATTCTCTTCAGATCCAGCTTCACCGATGACATGACATACATTATCCTTGTAATTTCATCATGAGACTGAGTCCTTCATTTAATGGGATAATAGAAGTTAACATAAAATATGAAGTTAACATAAAATATGGTTATCTAGAAGATAACCAATTAGCTAATTTTCAGTTATCCCTTAGCTCTTTTACAAGGAAAGTTGAAGAGAATGAGACAAACCTGTTCTCCCATAATTTAGCCTCCCTGCTAACAAGAACTTCCTGAATTTTCTTGATGGCCTTCAAAGTATTTTGAACATTTCTATCATACCTCTCAGACCTATTTCTTCTTCTCTCAAACTCGAGTGTTGTGTCCTGTTTGTTTCAAAGCAACACCATTAACTAAATTTTTTTGCATGTCTAATAATGTCATCAAATTAACTCTGTTCACATCCAAACATGGCCTTAAGCATTTGGTATGGCACAAAAAATGAAATGGTTTTCCTTGCATTCTTCAAAATTGTTAAAAAAATTACTATTGTTGAAAAATTGACTAATCTTGAAGTTTTTTCTAGCAACTATCTAAGTGCAAAGAGATAGACCCAAATAAGTAATCATTTGTATTGCAAGTATGGATGAAAATTGTGGCACAACATGGGAAAACATGGGCAAACATGTCAAAATGTGTCATGGGCACACAAAAGATACATTAGTAAGTTATTTTCCATGTATCTTTCTGTATGCTTTAGTCCATTTCACCTTTTGAGGGTTATGTTTCATTTTGAAATTCTTATGACATTTGGAATGGAAAAATTGGAATACCTGAAAATGAGAAAAAATAAGTTAGGAGATAGCACTATCATTTTAGTAGGCTAGGAAGAAACCGAAAAAATTGCAAGATATGGCCTTTTTGGACAGCTCAAATTCAATTTAAAACGTTATATTAATTGGATGACTACTAGTTTCAGGATGGATAACAACCTACCTATTTTTTCTCCCAATATTAGCTCAGTAAAAACAGGTGGAATCTTCCTTTTGAAATGTGTCATTTATCCATGTTTATAAAGTAATAAATGCAGTGGAAGACCTTCTATCTAGTGAAGGGTTGAGTTTGAATTTCAATACAACCTGGGTCCTGTATGTTAGGATTATTAATCCTCCCTTGACCATACTGTCTATTAGATTAATTAGCCTAACTTAGGAACCTTAATTAATTATTTGAGTCGACTAGTACAATTGGATACACTTGGTCTAATGGGGCCACATGTACCAGTCATGAGAGTGTGGGGAACACTACTAGAGGTTAACTGCCACTTACTACATGTGCATGCATCAGTTTGGGTGCCTCCTAGACTAATCCCTACAGTTTAGGAGCCATTGGGAGTCCCAACACCAACCTACTTCAGTTAGTTGGAGTTAGTACTAGTCAATCTTAGTTAGCCCCCAATTAATTTCAGTTAGTTCACAATCAGTTAGATAGTGCAAGCCTTGCATGGCTAATGCATAGCTTCATGTGGAGTAGGCACTTTTTCCCACCTACCACACTCAGTTGCACTGATTTAACTAGTTTTCACTAATTGTTTGAGTTTTTGGACATCTGGGAGTTGATCTATTGGACTTTGATATAGATTGAGACACCATGAGTTAGATGGTCAGTTTGATATAGTCAGATCTAGTGGATAGATTAGAATTTCTACCTAATGAATTTGAATTATTTTCCTATGTAAACTATTGTAACAATGGATTTTCTTATTGTGAATGATACTATATATTCCTGAGCAATAGTCATCCGTTTCCTGGGTGGTTTTTTTGTTCAGTTTGTATCTTCATTCTCCATTTACTGCAAACATTATTAGAACTATCTGCTTGAATATCTAAATGGTATTCAAATTCCAATATGTTATCAGAGCCTTCTTAGGTAGGTTTCATGCTTGTTTCTCCCCATCGAACATCAGAAGTAGCTAGGTTTCCACAGAAGTCCCCTATGATTATTTGCTAGTTCTCGATTTATTCAGAGCTGCGGAGAGGGTGCAGCGGACCCTTAAAACATGTTCATTCTGGGAGGAAAATAATGATTCTAATAGTTAATATGTTTAATTATGTTATTACAGTGAAATTGATAGGTGCTACATAGCTTGTGTGAAGTTTTGTAGTACTTTCAGCCGGAGCAATTATGAGTTCTTAAACTCCTGAACCACAGATACTCACAACTTCCAATTATCTTGATTGGAGGATTGATATGCAGCTGGACTTGTGCAAGCATGGCTACCATAGGTCATACATGGATGGGAGCCTGAGCCTCCTCATCTAGTTGAAAGGAACAAGTTTCTGGACCATTGTGATGAAGCATTCAGGTGCTTATGTAATTATATATCCAAAGATCTCCTCTTCCACCTAGAAGGATTGAGGACCACCAGAGAATCCTGGGAGAAGCTTAATATATTTTTTAACAAACAAGATGAGATTTAGGGATACATTCTAGAGAATGAGTTGGTATCTTTACATCCCAACAGTTTCAAGACTATTGAGCAATTCTTTACTAAATTAAAGTCTCTGGTACTTCAATGCAAACAATGTGGAATAGAGAGTAAGGATAAGAAAATTTTCCTTTCCATACTTAGCCAACTAGGCTCTGAGTATTATGTATTTGTTTCCATATTTCATTCCAAGCAAGAATTATTTCTAGATTGGAAAATTCCTTCATTAGATTCTTTTTCCAAGTCCTTAATCAAGGAGCAGTACAAGTTGATTCGAATGGGAGTCATCAAGACCTCCAAAGATCAAGCTCTCCTAGTTACCGACTCTTCAAAATCGCATGAAAATGGGAAATCAAAGAAGAAGGAGACAAAATCAGTTGATTTGAATCCTAACCAGAATCAACAAAATTTCGAAGGAGCCTTCGACTCTAAGAAGAACAAGAAAAATTGTCCCTACTGTATGAGGGGTTTTCATCCATAAGACTCGTGCATGAAGAAGACCCTCGACTAGATGAAATCTCTATGTGCATAGAACAATAATTCCCTTCGAAAAATATCATTAATTTCAGATAATGAAGAGAAGACTGAAGAATATGAGATATTCTTGCATGCAAGCCTCTCTCCGTCGAAGGCTTATGTGATAGATTCTAGAGCATCTAACCACATGGTTGCTTCCAGGGAATCCTTCATCACCCTACCTCTATCAGGAGGACCTAGAAGTCATATGGGAGATGAATCTAAAATCCCAGATGTTGAGAGAGGTTTAGATAAAATTCAGCATGATGATTTCATTCCCTCTCCTACATAAAATCAAATTGTTGAAGATGAAGAAGAAGCATATTTTTCCCTATAGTCAATTCGAATGGAAGAAAGTATCCTTGAAGTGAATCCTTCTCATGCTGCTCTAGAATTGTATGAGATACTTGATATATCACCTCCTCACATGGCTGATATAGAAGAAGACATTCGAATCTCTTTTTTTAAATAAAAACACTCCTATTCTTTGCAAAAATTCTCCAGTAATTCTTTAAATTTTGTGCATATTTTACCGGTGACTGTTTCAGAAACGATAGAGGAATTTGATTTATCTATATTTAATGATGTTTCTGGTATGTATATAATTAATATCATTGATATTCTGCAAATAATATCATATTATAAGAGTGATCCATTCACTCTAATTAATCTAGAGCTTCCAGTCATGCACCAAAAATCAGAATTTTGAAGGAGAAAATTGTGAATCTACCATCTCGATCAAGCAAAGTTTTGGATATGATATGGATATGATTTATTTTATGATATGATAATATGTGATTCAGGTTTTAATATTCAATAGCTTTCATTATTGCTTGTAACTGGTTTCATCAATTTTGGTGTGACAAATCAAGCACCGCAAGTCTCCTTCTATTTTGTTATTGAGGATTCGATGTTAGTTCTCTCTTATGAGTTTGATGATATTAGATTTTGTGAATTATTGGATATTTATGAAGCTATATCATATTATGGATCTCAACCATTTTCTCTTCCCAGTCTTAGGGATTCTATACCTTTGCTCACATGCTCATCTCTTCACAGAACTAGTAAAGAGGAAGACATTCTACATCCACCTGGACACTAGATCCTAACACTTGGGTCTGATTTTACCACTCATGGTTTGATTTTCAAGGATGAAATATATAATATTATTGGGTGTTACTCATATGGTTTTAATTCTCAATAACCGTTTCTCTCTTCAGTTGATTTCAGTTGCTCTACATGGGTCCATTTTTCACCATGCAACTGTTTATATTTCTGATTCAGTTGATTACATTGTTCTTCTTCCAAAGAAGAAGATTCCTCTATAAATAAGCACTTTGTTTAAATTCATGGGTTCAACTACATACAAGAACCAATATACTTCTATTGCATAGTGTTGCAAATAGCAGCAAAATTTTTCACAAGTTTTTTCAAAATTTGTATTCCTGCTTATTTTGAGGGGGGGGTTTCCCATGAGGATTTCCCTTATTTCCTCAGTTGTATTTAGTAGCATTCTATATTTTAGATTATATTTGCATGACCCATGGTCTTTTTACCATGGCCCACAGTTGTCCAATTTAGGATTCAGGGGGGGTGTTAGGATTATTAATCCTCCCTTGACCACACTGTCTATTAGATTATTTAGCCTAACTTAGAAACCTTAGTTAATTATTTGGGTCCACTAGTACAATTGGGTCCGCTTGGTCTAATGGGGCCACATGGACCAGTAACTAGAGTGTTGGGAAGACTACTAGAGGTTATCTGCCACTTATTGCATGTGCATGCATCAATGTAGGTGCCTCCTAGACCAATCCCTATAGTTTAGGAGCCACTGGGAGTCCTGACAACAACCTACTTCAGTTAGTTGGAGTTAGTACTAGTTAGTCTTAGTTAGCCCCTGGTTAATTTGTTCACAATCAGTTAGCTAGCATAAGCCTTGCATGACTAATGCATGGATGCATGTGGAGTAGGTGTTTTTTCCCACCTACCACATTCAGTTGCACTGAGTTAACTAGCTGTCACTGATTGTTTGAGTTGTTGGACATCTGGGAGTTGATCTATTGGACTCTGATATTGATTGAGACACCATGAGTTAGATAATCAACTAGATACATTCAGATCCAGTGGATAGATTCGAATTGATACCTAATGCATTTGAATTCTTTTCCTATGTAAGCTATTGTAACTCTGGATTTTATTATTGTGAATGATAATGTAAATTCCTGAGAAATACTCATATGTTTCCTATGTAGTTTGTTTTGTTCAGTTTATATCTTCATTCTCCATTTACTGCAAACATTATTATAACTATCTGCTTGAATATGTAAATGGCATTCAAATTCTAATATTGCATACATGATTACAAAGAGGGTATTGGTATGCCAGATCAGCCATGGAAATTCAATCTGATATTAATGCATTTGAAAGGAGAAGACTTTGATCATGAAGCTGTTTCAAAGGAGCAGTTGTTGACAAGCTTCTCCTTGATGAATTCCTTAAACCTGCAATTGAATGTAAAAATAAAATAACACTAAGTACATTTTCCTTCAGTAAAAATAAAAATAAGAGTAAGTAGACATATATCTTACTCAAATGTTGTCAGGGGATCAGATGCTCTAATAGTCATCCACAATTGTGTTATATCAAATGGGTCTGTTTCAACTCTAATCTGATGCATCAAAATACATGGCATAAGCACAATATTCCTTGGGAAAACTGAATAAATGAAAAATTAAAATAATAGTATTGGGCAGTTAGTTGTGTACCAAGCAAAGTGTGGATTTGGTAGACTCAAAATAAAATGTGGTACTTGAAACTAAATTGTTAGGATTGGGATCCTGCAAGATATTATTTTTTCATGTACTCACAAGTCCTGGAGAAACAGTTATCCAAAGGATGTTGAACAAATTTTCCATTTCATAAAGTGATAAAGGATTCACACCTCTGACATGCATTTAAAACAATCCTTCAAGTTAGATATCACCTAGAGAAACTAACTAAATCCAGTGCAGCCTCAAATCATCACGAGAAAATTTTGTAGGAGATACCTGGACTCAAAATAATAGTAACCAGAAACATTTTGCAACTCTATTGAACACCTTACCAGCCATTCTTACAAGCCAATATCAACTAATAGAGAGTCATGGATAAATTTTCATGGCACGTAATTCACAAGTTTCATTGCTCAATGTTCAACTCACCAACTATGTTCAAGTATATCATGGCATTTTGATAAATTACAAGTAGGCCTTGTAGCATTTGATGCATAAATTGTCAAGTTGAAAGAAAGACTGATAATGAAAAATTTGAGGAGAGGATACACATAGACATGACCTACTTGGTTACCACAGCTTCAGAGGTTCAAGAGCAGGGTATCAGAAACAAGTTAGATAAAATTAAATTTGGATGTTTAAAATATATTCTGAAACAAATTTCTTCTTTTAAAATATTCTCCTAAGGTTATTGTGGATAAGAAAATTATTGATTCCGGATCTCAACAAATTGATTCTTCTTTGCTTTTTCCAAAGAGGGGGTTGTCAGGGTCTGAGAAAGAAAATCCCAGAATTAATTTTTCATCATGTCATCCTCTCTTATCTATTTTTGGTTCTGAACGCATCATCACTGGTGGGCGTCATTATGCTACTTCCTTCTGTCAGTCGATTGAGGATAAGTGTTGAAATATTGTAACTTTGAAGAATATTCTATATGTATCTTTTTGTGGTCCCCGATGGTCCTACCAGGAGAACCACTTGTATTACTTTGTACCCCGATGCTTCTAATTGGAAGAACTAATAAGAGTCATGAGGTAGTCCCCTCTAAATGTAAAGGTGGGTCATTAGCACCCCAGTGTGGTTACTTGATTCTACATGTGTAACTCGAGCCTACATGATTAACTCTAGCCCACATGTCGGATTTAATTATTAAAGTGAACGAATGAATATAAATAGAGGTGTGGTGCTCCTCACTTGGAACACACACACACTCACTTGTGTAGCACATTAGTGGAGGAGAGAGAAGTAGTTGGAGAAGGAGGAGGATCAGTCTTTGATCAGCCTTTTGGTTTTACCTTTTATCTTTTGGGGAATCTATATTGAGGAAGATTTTGCTGGGTTTTTCCCTTTAGGGTTTTCCCAGGATAAATATTTGTGTTCTTTTTGTATGGTTGTGCTTTTCTATCTTTCAGTGATCTTTTGGCTTATTGTTATGCTGTTATGATGATAAATGTTTTAAGATCTCATATAACCATTAAAAATTCAACATGGTATCAGAGCCACCCTGAAAGAAGACACTGTCCAGCTATAGAATCTAGGGATTCTTACTTTTTGGGTCTCTCTGCACAATTGATCAACAAAAGAAGGCTAGGTTGACTCTCCATTGAAGGGTGCATCTTTTTGTCGAAGCGGAATTTGAATTTGAGCATTTTCAATTTTTTGTGCGGGAAATTAGGGATTTCTATAGAAGAGGAAATTTTGAGTGAGCCTGGCATAGGATTTATCTCCTCATCAAAATCGAAGTTTAGAGACCTGGTTCAATATTTTTGGTTGGGTGAAACTCTGGGAAAGTCAGACCCTAGTTTGACCCCGAGCTAGAAAAACCCAAAATACTAAAACTGATAAGTTTTGGTACATTCTCTATATCTCGGGATTGGAGAAGGATTAGGAACTGAAAATTGCATATGTCGTAGATAAATGTCAAATGTACACTATGTCAAAAATGCAACCTCTGATTCATTATATTTTGGGAGATATGATCCCTCAAAGTTAGGGTTCCAGCCTCTTCCAGGATTCATCCATAAATATGACACCTGGGGAGAATTGCTATATATTGGGATACAAAGGTCCAAATTCAATTTTGTAAGATGTTACAAAAAGGTCATGGAATGCAATTTGTGTGGTCCCAGTTTTAGGCTTAGAAGATGAAACAGTGACACATGTCATTCCATACAACATCATTGTTGTGAACAGTCCTGTATCAGGTCACCTTGGGAAAATTATCATATGTCCCAATTGGTGAAACCTATGGTGTTGGAACAGGGATAGGCAAAGCTACCTCAGTACAAATTTTCAAACACAGAGGAGCAGTAATGTCAGAGATAGCACAGAAATAGTATCAGGAATTTCTGGAGGAGAAATTGGAAAACTAGGGCTTCCTGTTCCGAGAGCTTCCCTCCACTATTTTCAAAAAAGAAGTACATTGGATAGCTCAACTTGAAGAGATCTATATTTCTATCCAATCAGCTCTGAAATATTTCAAGTTTTGAAAACTAGGGTTTCTCTGACAAACCCTAGATCAGTCAGCTCCGGAACCAGGACAGACACCTCAAATCGGTAAGATCTAATCTTTTGCTATTTCCATTTGAGGTTCTCATCAGCTTGATGATAAGCTTAGTGAAGTTGAAAAGTTCCAAGAATGGAAGTATTTGATCTCTCTGAAGAAAATGAATTGGACACCTACATGAGTAGAGAGGTTCCAGTTCCAGAGGGAGATGAGGCTCAAATCCTTACACCATAAGAACTTGGTCAAGGCCAAGAAGATCATTGCTGATTCAGTCACAGATCAACTTGTACCACAAGTGTCTTCCCTAAAGACATCGAAAGAGATGTTTGATTCCTTGACCAAGATATTTGAAGGAAATAACATACATTGGAAGGTGATTTTAAGAAACAAATTGAAGAGGTAAAAAAGAAGTGAAGAATGCAGAAGTGGTGATAGCCACCTTGAATGGCCTCCCAGGATCATGGGATTCATTCATGTGAGGAATGTGTGCAATAAGGAAGTGATTAATTTCAGCCGAATCTGGGAAGAAGAAGAAGCTTGACTCATAAGAAGAGAAGAAGAAGATGGGAGCAATTGAAGATCAAGCTCTCACCATTCAAAGAAGATCCCTCAAGCGATGAGGAATATGAAGAACTCAATTATTGAAGAACCTCTTATCTATATTATAATTTGGATAAGAAATGATGATTTCATAAATGAATAAGATGATTAAGCAGAATGATCAAGAAGGATTCTACCCACGAAACAAATAAAAGATAAGTATTCAATTGTCATTTCATGATATTATTTTGTTATGCATTTGATTATATTCAGTTGATGTGTTATGCATGATAGAATGTTTGCATTAATAACAGTATGCATGTGATGAGCAAGTAGCTCATGGTGCTATACACCTCTCCATTTCAACTTATATAGAATGAAACCTCCTTGCTGACATATTGGA
Organism: Pseudotsuga menziesii; assembly: GCA_001517045.1. Lineage (NCBI taxonomy): Eukaryota > Viridiplantae > Streptophyta > Pinopsida > Pinales > Pinaceae > Pseudotsuga > Pseudotsuga menziesii. The sequence goes on along the minus strand of LPNX010902846.1, from coordinate 176,200 downwards.
TTAGCACACAATATCAATGATGTCATCTATAAATTTTCTGTGAGATATGGATGAATGTATATGTTATATTAAATGGTTCTAACTATGCTACTGGTGTATTTGAATTGTAGGAAAGGTCCTATACAACCTCCTACAAGAAAAGAAGGATGTGACTTTTTCCAAAGAACAAGTGATGACAATTAAATATTCACTCCAATAAACATGAATCTGAAGCTCCCAGGGTCAGAGACTCCATGACAGAAGAAATAGCTTCAGAGAGCAGTAGATCCACTTCGAAGGATGAATACCACCATGGGTATGAGATATAAATCAAGATGAAGAAAAGAATGGCAAGACTTCCAAACCAAATTAAGAGGCCTTAGACACACTCTAGTTGTGTAACATAGTTAGGTGACATCATTGATGCTAACCTTTCCAGCTATGAAAGAAGCTATGATCAAAGAGTAACAACTGATCATGGGGAATGATGCATACGATATGGTTTCAAGACATAAAGGGAAGTGCGTAGAACAAGTGTACAAATCAAGCTTCGTGATTTGCCTAAGAAAGAATAGACTATGACATTACATACTCTATTGAACAGTATATATCAAGAATAGAACCACCTGTACAGAATAAAGAGGGAACATGATACTCCACTTCAGGGGGAGCGACTACAGAAGATATATGAGTTAGACATGGTACGACATGATGGGAATCTTCCTGATGGATCAATACTTTACCAAGAGTAAATTGGGTTCCAACCTTCAAGGTTGAATGAATAAGACTAGGATATGTTGAAGACCTAACAAGATGAACTCATGGAAGATGTTATGATGAAAGAATACTAGAATGATGTTTGGGATATAGTACTCAAACCAGAAATCAAGAATGTGGTATCTTCCAAATGGATTTGCAAGATAAAATATGTTGCTGATAGAAGTAAGGAAAGACTTGTGGCTAGCGGTTTCTATAAGAAAGAGGGAATTAATTCTAAAGAGACACTTACTCCAAGAAGCAAGGTACACTTCCTTCATAACTATCATGGGAGTTGCTTTCATGATGAAGTAAAGACAAGCCTTCCTTAATGGTATGATTGGGGAAGAGTTTTACATCGAATGGTCACAAGGATTTGAAGTTGAAGACATATGGACTCATGTATGCAAGTTGAAGAAGGCCCTCTATGGCCTGAAGCAAGCTCCCAAAGATTAGTATGGAAGGATAGATAGTTTCCTAATGAAAGTCGATCCTAACCTTTAATTCAAGGTTATAGAAGATGAATATGTCATACTATTACTATATGTGGATGATCTATTCCTGACAGGGAATGAGAAACAAGATTGTAGATTGCAAGAAGAAGCTCGCTGAAGAATTTTAGATGAAATACCTTGGTCTAATGCTTTATTTCCTAGGTCTGGAAATATGAAGGAATCTTTCTCAATCAGGGAAAGTATGCAGTGCAAGTTTTGAAAAATATTTGATATGTTTGAATGAAAAGCCATGGCCACACCCATGGATTCCAACTTGAAGTTGTTAGCTGATGACTCATCAGAGTTAGTGGATGTGATTCAATACAGACAGATTATTGGGTCGTTGATGTATCTAACAAATACCAGACCAGACATTTGTTTTGCTGTGAACACCTTGAGTCAATATCTAGTTCAACCTAGACGTGCTCACCTGATAGATGCAAAACATGTGATGAGATATCTGAAAGGGACTATAGACTTTGATTTATACTATGATGGAAACCATGGTTACAGATTGTATGGATATACAGATGCAGATTGGGATGGAAGTGTCTCAGATAGAAGAAGCACATTAGGTGGATGTTATTGTGTGGGATCTGCTATGAGTTCATGGTTTAGCAGGAAACAATACAGTGTTTCTCTTAGCATGGTTGAAGTAGAATACATGGCAGATTTCTCTGCTAAGTTGTGAAGTCATATGGCTTCGAAAGTTGATATCAGGTCTTGGTGACCTTAAGATGGATACTATAATGATTCTATGCGATAACCCAAGTCGTGATGACAGAGAACCCTATGTTTCGTTGTAACACATAGAAATCCGGTATTTCTACATACGAGATAAGATGCAGATGATGTTTCAGTATTCCCATACTGAATATATAGATGATGTTTCAATATTTACGTACTGTAGATGTAGATGATGGTGATTCAGTATTTCTATTCTAAATATAGAGTTGATGATGCTTTCAGTATTTCTATACTGAAGATATAGATAATGATGCTTTCAGTATTCACATACTGGAGATACAGATGGTGATAGTTCAGTATTCACATACTGGAGATACAGATGGTGATAGTTAAGTATTCACATACTGTAGATGTAGATGATGATGGTTTAGATGATGATGTGTTGACGAAGCCTCTGTTACGAGTAAAGTTTGAACACTTTCGAGACAAGCTTGGTGTTGTTCAGAAAGACCTTCCTCAAAAAGGTGGAGTAGTGATGTTGCAGTGGGATTGTATCATCCCTAGGAACTTTCTCTAAAGTGATCCGAGGACTTTGGTCCTTGAGAATGAAGAGGGATTGTATCATCCCAAGATATATGTGTAGAAGTGATTCAGTGACCTCGGTCCTCGAGAATGAAGAGGGATTGTATCATCCCAGGACATATGTCTAGAAGTGATTTGGTGACCTCAGTCATCGAGAATGTGGCAGGATTGTATCATCCTTGAACTTCAGTTCAGAACGGATCCGGTGAAATTCGGTCATCGAGAAGCTGGCAGGATTGTATCATATTTGAACTTAGGATCAGAATGGATCTGGTGAACTTCGGTCATCAAGAAGGTGGAAATATTGTATCATCCTTGAATTTCGGTTCAGAATGGATCCAGTGAACTTCGGTCATCGAGAAGGTGGTAGGATTGTATCATCCTTGAACTTCGGTTTAGAATGGATCCGATGAACTTCGGTCATCGAGAAGATGGCAGGATTGTATCATCCTTGAACTTCGATTTAGAACGGATCCGATGAACTTCACTCATCGAGAGGGTGGAAGGATTGTATCATCCTTGAACTTCGGTTCAGAACAGATCTGGTGAACTTTGGCCATCGAGAAGGTGGCAGGATTGTATCATCCTTGAACTTTGGTTTAGAATAGATTCGGTGAATTCAGTCATTGAGAAGGTGGTAGGATTGCATCATCCTTGGACTTAGTCCTAAAGTGATAGGTACTAATTACCCCATAATCAATCTGGTGACTTCGGTTGTCGAGAATGTGCTAGGATTGCATCATCCCTGGACATTAAGTCCAAAATAGATCCAAAGACTTCTTTGTCTTTGTACTGTGGTTTGTAGGTTGTTGCTGCTGATGATGATGTTTATGATCAGAATATCAGAGTGTGATGATGATGATGTTTCCGATCGAAAGATCAGAGTGTGATGATGAAGATGTTCTTGCTGATCAAAAGATCAAAGTGCTGAAGATGTTGAGGATCAAAAGGTCAAAGTGCTGAAGATGTTGCTGCTGATCGAAAGGTCAAAGTGCTAAATATGTTGCTGATCGAAAGGTCAAAGTGCTGAAGTTGTCGTTGCTCATCGAAAGGTCAAATTGCTGAAGATGTTGCTGATCGAAACGTCAAAGTGCTGAAGAAGTTGATGCTGATCGAAAGGTAAAAGTGTTGCTGTCATGAAATATTGAAGATGAAGACTATATGATGTTGAAAAGATTCCAATGATTTATAGATGTGTTACCTTGATGATGTTGATGATGTCCTCTATCTCTCTCCTACTATTGTTGTTGTTGATATTGTTGTAGAATACCCTTCTCATTAAGGGGGAGTGTTGAAATATTGTAACTTCAAAGAATATTCTATATGTATCTTTTTGTGGTCCCCGATGTTCCTATCGGGAGAACCTCTTGTATTAATTTGTACCCCGATGCTTCTATTTGGAAGAACTAATAAGAGTCATGAGGTAGTCCCCTCTAATTTAAAAGTGGGTCATTAGCACCCCAGTGTGGTTACTTGAGCCTACATGTGTAACTCAAGCCTACATGATTAACTGGAGCCTACATGTTGGATTTAATTATTAAAGTGAACAGATGAATATAAATAGAGGTGTGGCGCTCCTCATTTGGAACACACACACACTCACTTGTGTAGCGCATTAGTGGAGGAGAGAGAAGTAGTTGGAGAAGGAGGAGGATCAGTCTTTGATTAACCTTTTGGTTTTACCTTTTATCTTTTGGGGCATCTATATTGAGGAAGATTGTGCTAGGTTTTTCCCTTTAGGGTTTTCCCAGGATAAATCTTTGTGTTCTTTTTGTATGGTTGTGCTTGTCTATCTTTCAGTGATATTTTGGCTTATGGTTATGTTGTTATGATGCTAAATGTTTTAATATATGATATAACCATTAAAAATTCAACAATAAGTGCTTACAATATGTATATGGAGGATTTCAATTCTGCATGCTTCATAAACTAGAAGATCCTTTAGCTCCTTACAAGCAGTATGATTTTATTGTGCAAGGTAGTGGACAGAGATGGAGATTTACAGTTTCCCTTAGTATTGCAGACACCAGGTTCTTTCCTCCATCTGTATTCATATTTTCAATTTATGGCATTAAACCATTTGGTAATGTAGAGTATTCTTGTAGTGTCTTATAGTAAGATAGTTTTTTTTATTTCGTTTCATGTTAGTATTGTGTTGAACATTTTATAGATATCTTATTTATGATGTGTTTCCAAGGTAGTGTTCCTTATTCCAAAGGTTTTAGATACATATTTCACAAAAGTTTCATAAGACATAATTCCTCACTGATTTACAACATTTCAGATTGTACTAGTTAGAGAAGTTAAATGAAGCATAATAAGTAAACCTTCCGTTTTGTGTTCCATATTTTGTTAGATTCGCAAAAAAATGAGGATGACAGAGTCAAGGTTGGAAGATATCATTCATAAGGAGAATCCTTACTATGGGAACATGTCATTTTTAGTAATGGATTCCATAGTTTCTCATCATTACCTAGAGTTCTTTGACCCTTTAAAAATGTTGGAACTTATAGAAACCAATTTGAATGACCACAATGGTGGACATAGTTCATTACCAAAAATCCTTGTATGTCCTCCAACAGTTGGTTTTGATGTTCTTCCAGTAAGTGTGCACTACGAAAAAGAGGACCAGGTTAGTGGAGATAATAAGTAGCCTACAAAGTGTTTTCCAGTGAGAAGAAAAATAGGTCACCAAAGGTCAGGCATAGTTGATAAGGTCCAGTCAAAATAGAAAATGTTAGAGGCATATAATTCCCATGTTCTATATGATGGTAAGTATCAATGTCAAGAAAGACAATGAAAAGTGGAAAAGGGAACTACAGTAGTACTGGAACAAATTTAATTAAAAGAATAAGAGACTGGTATGTTCCTGTTGCTGCTGATTATGTTGATTTTGGTATTGAACATGGTGGAAAGAGTTTTGCTGGGATAACAGAGTGTAATGTATTTAGTAACATGAATAAAAGTGAAAGTATGAATAAGGGATTATGTATAAGAGGAATTCCTTTCAAGAAAGAAACATTTGAAAGAGGTAAGTCATGTCGAAATGGTACAGCTGGTTTTCCAAAAAAAATATTGTCAGAAGCAACATGTTAGGTCTATAAGAAACCTAATAGGATCCCTCTGAATGCTCCATGTTTTGGAATTAGTGCCAAAAGAAGATATTCCTTTTTATATCATTTGAGGAAATTTCAACTCAAAATGGGCCTCCTAAAATGAACTAATAAAATAATATTTATTAATTTTGGAGGAAGAAAAGAAAAAAACTATTTTTTGTTTGTATTTTTGACATATCCCCCCGTGTTTTTACTCAAATTTCGATCGGGATAGCTCGTTGGATGTGGAATTAAATTCTGCATCCAACAAGTACCCACTCGACATACTTTTGACATACCCCGCTACCCTAAAAACAAGAAATACCTGAAAAAATGGAATGATGACATCATCATTCCATTTTTTCAGGTATTTCTTGTTTTTGGGGTAGCGGGGTCCGTCAAAAGTATGCCGAGTGGGTACTCGTTGGATGTGGAATTTAATTCCGTATCCAACAAGATCTCCTGATCGAAATTTGAGTAAAAACACGGGGAGATATGTCAAAAATACAAACAAAAAAAGTAGTTTTTTTTTATGATACCTATCCCCAAATTTATATTAAAAAAGTGTTTAAGACCTATACGGTATTTCAAATTTAAATCAATTTCATTGGCTAACACATGATGACATGGAATTTGAATAAAATTTAAAAGGCCCATTTTGAGTTGAAATTTCCTCTAATGGGTGTGTTTTCTTTAGTGGAAATAGGACCTATTGATTAAACAAAGGTAGGCTTGATGTGGACACCAGCAAATTTGTTGCAATGTAGCGGAGATGATTCTTCCACTGAGCACCTGGATCAAGTACACTTAAAACCTATTATAGATTTAGGAGAGTTGGATATCATGACGATGAGTTTAAAGTGTCATGTTCATGAGCTAAGGAGAAGCACTGGAATCTTGAAAGAGAAGAAGCAAAGATCAGATGGTAAGGAATCGATTCCCAAGGGGCATGGTCATTGTGTATCCTTTTCTTGATTTGTTGGGGTAATAAAGCAGCCTTGGGAATAATATGGTACTAAAATGCAAACTCCTAAGGGAAAGAGGCTTTGGTTGGGCACATATACTATAGAAGAGGCATCTGCTCAAGAATATGATGATGCAACTTGCAAATTTAAGGGGAAAGGTGCAGTAACTAACTTTTCTAAAGAATATGGTGTAGATTCCATATTAGAATCACCTTTATGTTCTCTTAGGGATAACACAAGTATGTTTAGAGAGGCACCAAAGAGGAAAAGGCCATCAAACAACAAAAAGAGAGATGAATATAAAATCTTACCAGATGAGAATGCAACAAAGAATTTGTGGTATCTTATTGCTCCAGGGAGAGGCCCACCAAAACTACTTGATGGTAATTTCTCTGCAATGTTTGGATTTAATCCTACATCTAATTACATCAATATGGATACCATAGGATCTGGTGGAAACCTATCTAGTCCAGTTTCTAGGTTTGATAATGATGAAGTGGGAGACCTAACATTAATATGTCATGATCTTGAGGGAAGTGCAGCTCAGGAACAACACATGCAGGAACTTTGTGGTGAAAAAGAATCAAATCTGACAGAGATATTTGCAAGATTATATAGTAAGAAATAGAATTTGAGGAAAACTGTTGACTTGAACAGTTCTTCATTAAGCATGACGGTACCAGAAGGTATATTAGATGAAGAAGAAAACCAAGATTCATATCTTTGTGGAAGCAATGAGAGAAAGAAGTTTAGATGCATTTCAACTGCAGTAGTTGGAATTCCAGACACGAATAACCCTGCTGAGAATTAAGCTAATGAGGAAAAACATAAGGATAAACTGGTAGATTGTGAACTAGAATCAAGATATTACAACAATGATCTTGCAACAAGTGGCGTAGATCTTGGTGAACATTCTAGAGATGAAATTAGCCAGGCTAAGAGAGCAACTGATAGTGAACAATTTTTCCTCACCTGAACAAAATGTGAGTCTTGGAAATGTTGAGAATGTTGATCATTTATTTGGTGTGAGAAAAACATCTTTCGGAAAATATGAAGCAAGTCTTTATGACAGGAACAAGAATAAAAAGGTATATGTTGGAATGTATGATAGTATGATTGAGGATGCTCGTGCAAGAGATATGAAGGTAGTGTATTTGGGTATTGCTTCGGTTCTTAACTTTTCAGAACTCCAAGAGAAAACCAATTTTCAACATGAAACTAATCAGGTTGATTCTGCCTCACTCAAAAAATTATTGAAGGTGCAATATGCAATGCAACAACTTTCTGTTAAAGTAGAGAAACATGCTAATGTTACCCCACAAAAAGTGTTAAAGAGGAAGCCAAGAAATTTCTAGAAGTTGCCTACAACAAAAAGAAGTAAAGTAATAGACCATTCTACTGGAAACAATGATAAAGCTAGTGGCCTTTATAAAGCGAAGTTTGTAAATTTTGAGGAGCCAGGTTATGCTATAATACAGACTAAGCCAGAGGTGAAATATGCTAATACTGGTTGTCCTGATTCTCTCTCACTTAGTTATTTGGAGATCAATAAGAATGGTCAGGATATAGTGAATACTTATACAATCAGGGGAAAGAAAAAGAAGAAATATGTTTCAAAATATGTTGTAGAACTCAATGTATGATTTTTAAAGTTGGATGTTTAAAATATTCCTTTATGGGAGGATACATATCTTTCCTCCCTCAAACATGTCTAGGTTTAAAGACTCATAATAGAAAAGGATTCTAATGGAACCTATATCTCCACTTAGAGGTCCCACGTGGTGGTTTGATTTGTTTTTCATGTCTTTGGATATCTATCATCCTCCTTTGGCATCCAAACCCTAGGTATCTTCACTTGACCATGTTAAAGGTCACCTAGTGCTCAAAATATCCTTTGGAAAGAGAAGGATACCCATGGAAAGTATTAAATAAGTCTATCATCCCTTTTACAAATTGTTCAATCAACAAAGGCATAGACATTTAAAGGAACAAATACCAATGGTGTCACTTGTCAAGGACAATTTCCATATACTATCCTAAAAGGTGAACAACTAGTCTAAAATACCCTATCTAACTTGATCCTTATATCATATCAACACTTGAAAAGCACTATAGTAGCATGAATCAATGAATAAGAGGTATTGAGAATATAGAGTGTAGCTTCCTCAAATCTAATATAACAAACAATATTTAGATTACTATTTAGACCTCCAAATAGTCTTGCAGTTGATGAAAAAAATGAGAGATTACTTTAGACTATTAACCTTTATATCATATGCCTTGAATGACCCAAAATGTATATAAGATAAGAGCACAAAGCCACACTTTCAAATCCATGCAAGGATGTATAACAATATAACCATATGAACTAAATGTATTGGGGCCATTCTCTTAAAGATATAAATATAACAATGCTTCCCCAATATACACAAAACAAGATAATGTTTCTAAACTAAGATAATGTTTCTAAACTACTGCATTATTTCCATAATGTTCCAAACTACTGTATTAATGCAAAAGAGAGACAACATGGGAATAGGAACTGCAAAACAAGATTACTGCATGGGAGTTTTTACCTCAGATGTCATTAGATCAAGATATGCACATTGAATAGTACCATGGCTAGTTTGGATCATTTACATGAGGTTGATCAGTGAACATTCAGGATTGACAGGGTTTCTAGAGCATTTTCATGAAAGATATGTTGTTATTTTTGGCATATTGTTATTTTTAGACAAATCAATGTTGATGTATTTGTAACTTTGGAATGTATTCACTTGTATATTTTATATATTGTATTTCTTTGTACCCCTATGTTCCTATCGAGAGAATCATTAATGTAATCAAGTCATGTAAAGTAATAGAGGTTAACCCTCCTTTGTAAGTCAGGGAAAAAGTCCCCACAGTTGAGAGGTACTAGGGTTATTAGACTCTCCTAGTGAAGTCGACCCTGGTAAGTAATTTTCAAGTGGAAAACTTGTATAAATAGAGAGTGAGACTCTCTATTTGAAACACACACTCACTCAACTATATCACATGAGTGAGAGAAGAGGAGCTCACACAAGTGAGAGAGAGAACAACTATCGAAGATCATCTTTTTGTCTTTGGGTTTTACTTTTGCCATTGGTTTTCATTCTGTCTCTGAGGAAGTTGTGGGTTTTTCTCCTTTATGGTTTCCCCGAGGAAAACTCTTTGTGTCTCTTGTCTCGTGATTATTGTTGTGCATGTTATTCTCTCAGATAAGATCCTGAGATCATATTGACTAAATGATAAAAATCTAACATGGTATCAGAGCTAACATGAGAAGAAGACATTATGCATATACATAAGCTAGGGATTCTTTATTTTTGGGTCTCTCTCCATAGATCATCAGAAAAAGGATTCTAGGCTAACTCTCCATTGAAGGGTGCATCTTTCTATCGAAGAAGAATTTGATGCTTGGCACTTTCAGTTTTTGACCTGTCACTACTACAGGAAATTAGCGCTTTTCACATAAGAGGATTTTTTTAGTGATCCCAACATAGGATTTCTCTCATCCTCAAAATCAAAATTTAGAGACCAATATCAAAATTTTTGGTTGGGTAAAACTTTGGGAAAGTCAAACCCAAATTTGACCCTGGACCATAAACCCTAAAAGACTAAAACTAATAATTTTGGTGCATTCGCTATATATCTATATTGGAGAAGGACTAGGAGCTGAAACATTTACATGTTGAATATAAATTCCTGATGTACCATGTGTAATATTTTCAGCCTTAGATTCACTATATTCTGGGAGATATAATTCCTCCAAATTAGCATTCCACCCTCTCCCAAGATTCATCCCTAAAAAGGACACCTTGGGAGAATTACTATATCTAGGGCTAAAAAGGTCCAAATGAAACTTATCAAGATTTTCTAGATAGGGTATGGAATTTTCTTTTAGTATTAAAAGTTTCAAATCTTGATGATAAAACAATGAAACATGGAAGTATGTACAAGTTCGCTATGATGAACGGTCCTAAAATAAGTCACCTTAGGAAAAATTTCATAAGTCTCAATTGGTGATACAAATTTTGTTCAAACTTGTGGTTTTGGAAAGACGATAGAAGTGGCTACCTTGGTAGGAAGTTTTAGACATAGAGGAGCAGTACTTTCGGAGATACTGTAGAAACAAGATCATGAATTTCTGTAGAATAAATTAGAAAACTAGGGCTTCCTGTTCCCAGAGGTTCCCTATGATGTTTTCAAAAAAGGAGTACATTGGAAAGCTCGCCTTGAAGAGGCCCATATTTATATCCAATCATATCTAAAAGATTGAAAGTTTTGAAAATTAGGGTTTCTCTGACAAATCCTAGATCAACCAGATCTGGAACCAGGACAGACACCTCAAATCAGTAAGATATAATCTTTTTCTATTTACATTTGAGGTTCTCATTTCAAAATGACCTATCACACCAGCTTGATGACAAGCTTGGTGAAGATGAAAACTTCCAAGTATGTAATTATAAGACCTATATGATCCTTGAAGAAATTGAATTGGATCAGTATTTCAGTAAGAAAGGTATAGGAGCCAGAGGGAGATGAGGCTAAGGATAGAGCCAAAAGAATCATTTTGGATTCTATTAAAGATCATCTCATCCCTCATGTGTCATCCTTGAAGATACCAAAAGGAAACGTTGAATGATATGACAAAGCAATCGAAGAAGAATAAGATATTGTTATAACCACCTTGAATGGGCTCCCAGGATCATGGGATTCATTCATTCAAGGAATGTGTTCTAGAAGGAAATGATTACCTTTAGCAAACTCTGGGAAGAGCGTACACAAGAAAAATATCGACTCATAATAAGAGAAAATAATATGGGAGCAACTAAAGATATAGCTCTCATAATTAAAAGAAGATCCCTCAAGTGATGAGGAATATGAAGGACTCAATTCTTAAAGAACCTCTTATCCATCTTAGCATTTGGATAAGAAATGATGATGTCATGAATAGAGAAGATGATGAAGCAGAAGGATTAAGAAGGAGGCTATGCACAAAACGAATAAAGATAAGTATTCAATTGTCATTTCATGATATTATTTGGTTATGATGTGTTATGCATGATAGAATGTTTTCATTAATTATAGTATACTACTAATATGCATGTGATGGGTAAGTATCCCATGGTGCTATACAACTCTCCACTTCTACTTATCTAGAATGAAACCTCTTTGCTGATATATTGGATTAGGGCACAATCTCAATTATGTCATGGTAGAGATGGAACAAATCTAGAAAGTTTCTATGAGATATGGATGAATGCTATATTGGATAAAATAGTTTCATGATTATATCATTATGCATAAGAATTTTCCATTATGAATATGCATTATGTAATGTTTCTAACCATACGACTGGTGCATTTGACTTATAGGAAATATCATGTACAATCACCTAAAAGAAAAGAAGGATGAGAATTGTTCTGAAGAACATGTGATGACAGTTCAAGATTCACTCTAGTAAGCATAAATGAAGAGGAATTTGAATCTTCTTAGGTCAAAGACACCATAGTGAAAGAAAGAGCTTCAGAAGAATATAAAGAGAATGGTAGATCCACCTCAAAGAGATGAATACCACCTTGAGCACAAGAAATAATCCAAGATGAATAATAATATGAAGATACTTTCAAAGAAAGAAGAGGTCTTAGACACAATGCAATTACGCGACACTGTTCAATGACATCATTGATGCAGAACCTTCCAGCTATGAAGAAATAGTGAAGAAGAAAGGGAAGGAGTGCACCAGTTCAAGAAAAATGATTTCTAGGATGCGGTATCGAGACCTGAAGGGAAGTCTGTAGTATCTTCCATATGGATTTATGAGATCCAACATGCAGTAGATGGAAACATCGTGGGATACAAGGCAAGATTCATAGCATGAGGGTTCCCACAGAAAGAAGGAATAGACTACGAAGAGACATTTGCAGCCACTGGGAGTTGAGACACATGACATGAAGACTCATGTGTGCAAATTAAAGAAGGAATTGTACAAGCTTAGAAGGCACCCATGGGATAACACATACATGAGGAGCTTGAAGATCACCTATAGTGATGAATATCTTAACTTTTGCTACAAGGTTGAAAATGAAATCCTAAAGAGGATGACATGATCATAGATGGGTGCGAGAAGAACTTTTTAAAAGGTTCAAGATAGAGGATCTTGGTATCCAATGATCCTAGATGGATACATAGAATATTAGTAGCAGAGGAAGCTACTTATCACTTGAGTACAAAATGATTCAATACATAGAGTACGGAAGGCAGAGGGAGAATGATGCTCCACTTCAGAGGGAGTGACTACAAAAGATCCCAAGGTTTGACATGATATGACGAGATGGAAAGCTTACTGATGGATCTAGGATTTACTAAGAGTAAAGAGGATTCCAACCTTTACTTCAGGGTTGAAGGCAGAAGACCAGTGATGCTCTTGTTATATGTTGATGACTTGTTCCTGACAGAAAAGAGGAACTCATTAAAGTTACCAGAAGGAGACTTGCTGTCGAGTTTGAGATGAAGGACTTGTATATGATGCACTACTTTATAAGCATGGAGGCATGGAAGAATGCAGATGGAATCTCCCTGGGACAAGGGAAGTATGCAGTAGAGATCCTAAAGAGGTCTAGGATGATGGATTGCAAGGCCATGACCAAACCTATGGCATAAAAAATGAAGCTATTGAGTGATGCTTCATTATATTTGGTTGATGCCACGATGTATCATCAAATGATTGGGTCCTTGATGTACCTGACAAATACAAGACCATATGTTTGCTTTGTTGTGAACACATTGAGCCAGTTCCTGACGGATCCAAGACATGTTCACATGATGGTTTCAAAGCATGTAGTGAGGTACCTAAAGGGTATAGTTGACTATGGGCTCAAGTACGAAGCGAATAAGAAGATTAACCTGGAAGGTTATGTGGATTCAAATTGGGCAAGAAGCGCCATTGATAGGAAGATCACTTTGGGGTGATTCTTTAGTATGGGATCAGGTGTGATATCTTGGTTTAGTAGGAACCAGTCCTGCATGGCACTGAGTACAGCTGAAGCAGTGTATGTCATAGCTTATTCAGTTAGTTGTGAGGCAGTGTGGTCGAGAAAGATACTGTCTAATTTGTTTGATCTCCAGTTGGATGCTACTTGTATATATTGTGACAACCAGAGTTGTGTGAATTTATCAGAGAACCCGGTGTTCCATGACAAGTCAAATCATATCGAGATCAAATATCACTATATCAAGGATATGATGTAGAGAGGAGAAGTGAAGCTCCAGTATGTTGTGATGGATGAACAGATAGTTGATGTGTTGACCAAGCCATTATCTAGGGTGAAGTTTGTGTACTTCAGGGAGAAGCTTGGTGTTCTCTAGATCAAGGTTCATTTCAAGGGGAAGTGATGATTCCATGATCCTTTCTGACATGGTGGTAGGATTGGTTCCTCCCATGGTCATATATAAGTGTTGTTCCTTTCTGACATGGTGGTAGGATTGGTTACTCCCATGGTCAGATATAAGTGTTGTGTCATTCTGACATGGTGCTACGATTGGTTCCTCCCATGTTCAGATATAAGTGGTGGGTACTGCATCTAGCATGAAAAAGGTTGGCTTTGTAGTGGAAATCCTTGCAGAGGAAAGGTACTGCATCCAGGATGAAAAAGGGATGTCTCTGTAGTGGAAATCCTTGTAGAGGAAAGGTACTGCATCCAGCATGAAAAAGGGTTTGATCTGTAGTGGAAATCCTTGCAGAGAAAATGTACTAAATCCAACATGAAAAAGGGTTGGCTATATAGTGGAAATCCTTGCAGAGGTAAGGTATTGCATCCATCATGAAAAAGGGATGGATCTGTAGTGGAATCCTTGCAAATGAAAGGTACTGCATCCAGCATGAAAAAGGGTTGGCTATGTAGTGGAAATCATTGCATAGGCAAGGTACTACATCTAGCATGAAAAAGGGATGGCTCTGTCGTGGAAATCCTTGCAAAATAAAGGTGCTGCATCCAACATGAAAAAGGGATGTCTCTGTAGGGGAAATCCTTACAGAGTTAAGGTGCTACATGCAACATGAAAAAGTGCTAGCTCTGTAGGGGAAATCCTTGCAGAGGCAAGGTGTTGCATCCTGCATGAAAAAGGGTTGCCTCTGTAGGGGAAATCCTTGCAGAGGCAAGGTGTTGCATCCTGCATGAAAAAGGGTTGGCTCTGTAGGGGAATTCCTTGCAAGGGCAAGGTAGTAAATCCAACATGAAAAAGGGTTGGATCTGTTGATGAAGACCTACATGGAGGATAGGACTACAAACAACATGAAAAAGGGATGTCTCTGTAGAACTTCCTATGAAGAGAATAATTGAGAGGTAGCACCATTTGCTTCAGATAGCGGGAGCAGTGATGATGATGATGATCCAGTGATGATCCATCTTTGATGATGATCCATATTTGATGATTATCCAGTGATGATGATGATCCAACTTTGATGAATGATCCACTGAAGAAGAATTGTGCTAATGAATTGTGTCAAGAGAATACCTTCCTAGTTAAGAGGGAGTGTTGATGTATTTGTAACTTCATAATGTATTCACTTGTATATTTTATATATTGTATTTATTTGTACCCCAATTTTCCTATTGGGAGAATCATTAATGTAATCAAGTCATGCAAATTCATAGAGGTTAACCCTCCTTTGTAAGTTGGGGCGGAATTCCCCACAGTTGAGGGGTGCTAGGGTTATTAGACTCTCCTAGTGAAGTCAGCCGTGGTAAGTAATTGTGAAGTGGAAAACTAATATAAATAGAGAGTGAGACTCTCTATTTGAAATACACACTCACTCAATTGTAGCACATGAATGAGAGAAGAGGAGCTCGCACAAGTTACAGAGAGAATAACTGTCGAAGATCATCTTTCTGTCTTTGGGTTTTACTTTTTCCATTAGTGCTCATTCTATCTATGAGGAAGTTGCAAGGTTTTCTCCTTTATGGTTTCCCCAAGGAAAACTCTTTGTGTCTCTTTTATCTTGTGATTATTTTTGTGCATGTTATTCTATTAGTTAAGATCCTAAGATCATATTGATTAAATGATAAAAATCTAACAATCAAGTTTTAGATCTTTCAACTTTTAGACAATGCTATTTTAGTAAGGTACAGTGCCATTGCATGTAGATATTTAATAGAGAAAAAAATCTATTTATTAGAATGATTTCGAAAATATTATTCATGAATATTTCCAAAATAAGCTCTCAATAGGTCAGAGTAAAGTGTTTGTGTCCAATTTGCACTTCATCAGGGCCAATTTAGTAGGCCAAAATGCATAAATTCAATAGATAAAGGGAGTGAAGCATGAATTTTATGAGGTTAAACTTAATCTAACTTTAGGACAAGTGCTGCAAAATCTTGGAGGAGAATTTATGGAAATTAAATTGGGACAATTATTTTAAAGAAAGATCATTGATTCAGCTCTAGACTAGCTCTACCTTTTGGTGTTTGGGTATTGTTGTTTCAACATGATAAGGGATGGAGCTGTTTTCTTGTTTGGATGCTCTTATTTTGGGAAACAATATCACATATTTATGCATGAAAGTGCTACAATCTAGAGGATCTGAACTTGTTATTGTTGGAAATAGAATGTTTTACTCTTGGACATCTTCTTTTGATGTTTTTGGAGAATGTGTGCTGATTTTGAGGAGAAAAAGATACTATAGAGAACTGATTTTGACATAGTTTGACTATATATATAATTAGAATAAGCCACTATTTTTCATTGCATTAAAGAAATGCTTATTTTGTGGGAAAAAATTTCTTTTGATTGGAAGACGACAATGATGTTATGAATATGTTTTTATGTTTGAGGTCTGCATTCTATTTCCTATGTCACCAGGATACAAATAAATATCTGTCTCTAGATCCAGGGTCGAGATAAGGAGGGGAAATAGAAGATACAATATATATATAATTTAAAAAATAAGTCACATATCAAAACCATTCAAGAATAACAACAACAATACTAAAATTACTATTAGGCATCCATGTACCATAACTAGTAATTTGATGTAACACCCAAGTTTAAACCTTGAATTATAATGAATAAATCATGTAATAATTGTATGATGTGGATTATGAGAGGGGAATCAAGCCATGTGGGCTGAGTTGCAATGACCATGTGTTGCATTGTAAATATTCCTAGTGCAGAGATCAAATCCAAGGCCCAACTAGAAGATGTGTAGTAATCCCAGTGGGGTCTAGGTGTATGGTGTTATTGTTATATTATCCACGATATACTCATGTATATGATTTTGATTATGGTTCTCCAACCCAGTTCTCCAACTAGTTCTGTTTTGGTTCGGGTGTGACCCTCAACTGATTCTGGTTCTAGTTATCATAACCTTGCTCTTTACATCACTATACTCAATAATTTCATAGGTGGATGGAAGAATCCAATTGAATACAAATTACAGTTCTAGATTTTAACACCAATAATGAGGTCCTACTAGAATTAAAGATATGATAGAAAATCAATCAAACCAAGAAAAAACCATATTTCAAAAATCAATGAAAAAGGTAAATTAACAAATTTTAATTATTGGAATATTTGAACAAAACTTGAATCAGGTCTGTTGTACAACAATGAACGCATATACCTGAGTGAAAGATTTCAAATTTCTTTAGACAACAACAGGTGTATATTTTGGGAATGCTGGAACCTGTGATAAAAATTTTAAAAACAAAATTCATCTATAAAAGAAAAAAATGAAGGAAGAATGAACATATCAAGAGCATCTGTTACCATATTCTAGGAAAAAATCCACAAGCTAACATCACAGAGATAATTTACAAGAATCAATATTGCTATAATGACATACTTTTTACTGCATTCCACAAGCTCACTAGTTCATTTTCAATTTATATTGTCTATCTGTATAGAACCTACACAAGTAAGGTGGATAATTGATTTGTCTTAACACCTTTGTTTCTATAAGAAATAATGACATCCATTTTTCACACTTCCAAAAATGTGGGTTTTACTTTGAATGGAACATGGTTTGTTCAGCACACTTCCTTTTATTTGAATTGAACATCATTTTCTTAGCACACTTCAACACAGAATTTTGGGCATAAACAAATTATTTCATAGTAGCATGCTATATATTAACATTAACGCAACTAAGAAGTGAAGAACAACCTGACCAGTCTGAATGAGATAAAATACGAAAAATGTTTTGTATGCTTCCATAGTTATTGTAGTTAAATTTTTTGTTGGGGATGTAATTTCCTGCACCAAAAATAACATGATTGGAAACTCTCATAATCCTACAATAGTTGTCAAAAATGGTGAAGCATAAAACAAGCAGCAGAACCAACTTAAGAGCATGTTACCCACTCATATCCTAAAAAAATTCTAGGTCTTTGTTAAAGTGTTTCAATCTAATAAAAACCATTCCCCTGCATTATACTAGCAGAACAAATGTTAAAATTTAACAAAACAAAACATCCATTTCCTAATAGTAAATAACAGAACTTTTAAATTTCAATAGAAGAGGATTTCATTTTTTCTATAGTGCCCGACTCTTTTGATAAAATGTATCTTAACTATACCCTATACCTATTAACACATTCCCAAAGACTATATATCCTTACTAGATACTCTGTACTCATAGCTGACACACAGTCTACCCTTGAACCCATGCTACCCTTCTCATAATCAAATGAATTTAAACCATTATGGGCTTCTAGGGAACAAAATTCCCATAAGAGCCAACATTATCCAAAATTGATGTACATAAATGCATAAATGTTTCTAAGACTCTTCCTAATTACAAAATCTCCCCTAAAGGGTTTTCTTAAACCTCGTGGAACTTGAAAATGTTTCATGGATCCTTGATTGGTTTTGGTCGTGTTAATAAATTTTACATTAGTAATAAGTCAATGATAGATCATGAGAAAATTAGTGTCATGGATCAGTACTGTAACTCGACTTTTTCATGTCCCCACCATATGATTTGATTGTTTTGTAATTCCACATACATATTTCTGCATTGTTCAACTCCAAGCAATGTGTTTACTAAGTAATTTTTTTAACAACGGAAACAACAAAGCATCAAGCAAAGCAACAAGTTTTAAGCGCTTGCAAACAAAAGCAAAGCACCAAGTTTTACCTATGGTAGGGATGGAGGATCAAGCTATCAATGATTCCCAAAAAATACTGGCAGATGTTATTTCCTATCGAAATGAAGCCAATGTAGCAACAGAAAGGGATACACAGGTAATTTCATTTCTATGCAATCAATTCTTATTTAACCAAGATGCTTGTGAAGAATTCCTCAGCTACTATGTTCTTAAACTCAAAATATTACTTTCAATTTCAATGGATGTTTCAGTAAGTCTTAGATCAGTTTGATACCCAGCTATCAATTATTGTAGGAAATCGACATTGAAAGGTCATATCAAGAAGAATTGACAAAGGAACTTGAAGGCATTCCATATTATCCATCATTGTCAGGAAAGGAAATACAAGAAATACATGAATCAAAGTTGTCTTGGGAATCTAAGAGATTACAATTTAGCTGCAATTGGCAAAGTAAATTGAACATGCAAGTCGTGTCTTTGCAGCAATTTGTTTCCAATATCAACAAGGTGATTCAAGCCTGTTCAAGTGACTGTTTCTCCCATGTCTCTAAAATTCTTTAGATATTTTATATTATATGTAACCTATATTGCATATGCAGTTGGCTAAAACATCCATTGTAGTTGACGCTTATGTCATGAGATGCAAATGCAAGTGAAAGAGATGGACACTGATGTAATTGTCTTGCTTATAAAAAAACCACAAAATAACAACAATGACAGCCTTATTTTGAATATCAAATAGAATTTTTAGCTACCAGATACCTACAACCCTGTATTATTATGTTCTCTGTTATTTTTTAGGTTAGCTGCTAGAAATTTGAAAATTTATATAAATACTTGGCTCTACTTCATTGGCTTGATGTAACTAGTGGAGATGAAACCATTTATATAATGTATATTTTAAAAGGAATATTTTTAATAGTATATCTAGTTCAATATTTCCAGAACTGAACTCAAATCAACAAAACTAGTCAGAGCTGACTTGTTTGATCATTTTTGTACTGGTGCTTATCTTTCCCCTGAAAGCCAAAATAAAATTATAAACACTCGAAAACTAAAACTCTATAACCACCCTAAAACCTAATTTGATCTATTTAATGATGCCCCTCTTCTATTGTGAATATACTTGTCATGGATGACATGTAGTTTCTTCCACTGTCACAACAAGATATGGACATTGACATTGGAATTTTGAGCATATTGAGTAAAGAGGATGAGCATACTCATGCAAAGAATGTAGAGGACCTATACTTGTATGATTATGTAGTTTTATTTTATTAGACTATAGTATGCTTATTTTTGGACTATGCAGGCCATTTATAGGATATAGAAAAAAATAAAAATTAAAACACCAAAAATTAAAACTCTACAACCACCCTAAAACCTAATTTGATCTATTTAATTATGCCCCCTTCTATTGTGAATAGAGTTGTCCTAGATGACATGCAGTTGCTTCGACTGCTACAACATGATATGGACATTGGTGTTGGCCTTTTGATGGTTTTGATTAAAGAGGCTGGGCATACTC
Source organism: Pseudotsuga menziesii (assembly GCA_001517045.1). NCBI lineage: Eukaryota > Viridiplantae > Streptophyta > Pinopsida > Pinales > Pinaceae > Pseudotsuga > Pseudotsuga menziesii. The sequence continues at coordinate 155,983 of LPNX010902846.1, read as the reverse complement.
ATACAGAGAATGTGGAGGATCCAGAATCGAATGATTATGTAGTTTGATTTGATTGTAGACATTAGTATGCTTATTTTTGGACTCTGCGGGCCATTTACAGCCTCAATGTCAGTGTATTTACTTCGATATGTATTTCATTTTGCTATTTAGTATTTTTCTATATTCACCCTTGCAATGCTAAAATATTTGTATTTTGTATTTAATGGTTTGGATTTGCATGTGCCTATATATATATAATATAAAATCAAAATATGAATATATTATGTATTTTTTGGTTGACCAGTTTTGTATCTGGTTATTGTATTGGATCTAGTTTAGTTTTGGTTTTTGGTTTTTATTCTCCTTTTGTGCTGCTAGCGTGTTCACCTGAAATGGGGTGGATAGAAATCCTTTATCAGTGTTGATAAGAATGTGTAAGATCAGTTCCAGAAGTTTGATTCCTCATACTATTAGACAAAGAACCCCTTGGACCCTGAATTGCAGTTGCCAAAATTGTAGCATTATGTTCATTTGGTTCATGGTTTTGAAATTCGATGGTACTGAGTGAGGAACTATAAAAAGAATCACTGATTATGAATGAACTATTGGAGCTTAACTTAAATGGAAACAAATCTAGGCAGGAAGAACTTGGCCCAATGATTTCAGAACTAGAGATAGTGATATCATAACTTCTGAAACAACCATTGATGACATGATGAAAAGCTTCATCGTGCACTGTAACTGATGAGACTCCTTCTATGATGATAGTGTGTTTTCCCAAAATGGGTAAAACATAAACCCTTTCTCTATGTGGAGAGTAATGTAGACTATCAATTCCATAAGTTCTCTTCCCTTTGCTGTTGGAAAAAGAAATCCTTCGGCCCTGAATTTTAGATGCTGAAATTGTAGCATTAGATTCATTTGTCTCGTGGATTTTTTTTGAAGGTTGAGCTTGATTTAAGGGATTTTGAATTCTTTAGACAGGGATAACTAGTCCCAGAAATTCCAGAACTAGAGACATTGCTAGAAACAAAACTTGTGGAACTTGGAAGATCCATACAAGAAATATCACTACGAGAATCCAACATATAAGTTTTAGGACTAGAAGCATATGAGATATGGCTCTCAATGCTTTTAGACTGCTAAAATAGATTCTCAGCTGGGGATACATCAGTGAAAAGGATCTTTGAATTCAGAATTTTCTTAGGGCTAATAGATTTGGAGAAATTAGACATATGGATTATTGTACTAAATATATCTTGCAAGAAACTTGAAGAGTAATCGAGTTCATGTTTAGAAATTGGAGGCTCTGTCAAATTGCTTGAAAAACTGCTAGAGGTAGGAAAATGATTTGAAGACTATTACAGATGTTTCTGGTAGTACTAGGAGAGCAGGGCATAAAAATTACCAAGTTTTTGGAGGGGACATGATTTACAGGACTTTCAGTGGAAACACTATGTACTCCAATGGGGTTATGTGTACAATAATTTACATTATCTAGTAAAGGTACAGTAATTTTTTTGGGAACATAACGTAAATATTCGATGCATAATCAAAATCAAGCTAACCTATTGTTGTTCAAAAAATATTTCATCATCCACCAAGTTCTTTTGATAGGATGCTTCAATAAGATGGGTTTCTTCTTCTCTTTTGGCCCTTTCCAAATAATCCATAGTTTTTGCTAATTTATGGAGTTTCCGTTCCATTTCCTTCCTTTCCTTAATCTTCTCATTAAGACCCTGTTCAATAAGGGTCTGCTTTGTAACCTTTACCATTTGGTCAAACATTTTGCATGAAAGCTCTATGCTTCACATTTACCACACATATGTATTAATGAACTTCCCACATACACATATGATTCAAATTCATTTCGCACTCTACAATCATGGACCTATTTTCCCTGTTGCACATATGCATGTAGGCATATGCCAATAAAACACTAACAATGTTCACTGCGTTGGGTTTTAGATCCTCTTCTTGCATTTAACAAAAGAGCTTCAACGTGATTCTGGGACTTGTGCAACTTGTTGGAAATGTTGATAGTGAGGATCCAAGTATCTAATTAATTGTATAAAATGAATGTGAATTGGAGAAGATCCATTACTTACTCGGTGGCCATAAAAAATTACAGTATAGATCCCTGAAACCTCTATTGTGCAGGTCTCCCCCATGTTGGATGTCGAACCAATGTGGCCTGATTTGATATGCACAAGTCAGATACAAAGTATGCATTTCATCACTGCCCTAGTTCAATTTCTTGAATGGATGCTTCTGTTGAATATGCACTAGTTTGAAGGCAGATCAAAACCCTGTTTATGATGCCAAAACTTTTTTTTTAATGTGAAAAATGTATTCTTCACACATTGCTAAAATTTGTAGCGCGAAAACCTTCAAATGAGGAACTGATTAATTTCACTATTGAAAATGCAGGTTATCACACCTTGTAAAAGATTCTCCAAAGTTGGAAACACGGGACGCATAGCATTAGAACATTCACGATTTAGGAAGGATNTATAGAGTTTTCAATTTTGATTATTTGATTTATATATATATAATCTATAATAATATTAACCAATGAAAATATAAAATAAATTAACTATCATATTATGTTTTTAGATGTCAATATTAATATAAATTAATTATATTTTATAGGTTATATTATAATTATAACTATATTATATTAAAATAACTATATGACATATTAATACTTATGCTAATATATATATTAAAACAAGAGTGATGAGGTAGAGTTTTTGCTAAAAGGTTGTTTTGAAATTTGGAAACTTAGACATTTTTTTATAAGTGTTTTCTAAATTTGGAAACTTTTTACAATGTAGAAATTGGGATCATTATTAAAACACCATGTAATAACTATATATAAGAAATCAATAATACATTTTCCTTTATGGAAACTCGAAGAGATTGCTAACTTTTTCCCATGTGATGTTTGTCAGGTTTCTATAGAGAATGGAGATTCCATAAACAGGACAACTAAAAGTAGCACTTGGGAGACTAAAACTTGCAAAGAACCTAAATTATGTGAAATAAAAATATCTAAGTGATTATGTGCATCAATAAACGCAAATAGCCATGTCTCAAGGAGAAAAAGTTAAAAACTGGGTTCTTTGAACATAACCATTATTAATTCTTGCACATGATCTAGGAACTAAGAATCAATCTCATGAAATAATAATCAACAAATACTCATGAATTAGTGTTAATCGAAACCAGAATGGTTTCCTCTCTGTATATTCAATAAACAATGAATAGTTACAATAACAATGTCAAGCAATAGCTTGAATGAGTGAGGAATTCGAATACCTAAAGAGGCAATTCAAATTCAATGAGTGAGTCTAGCTTAACTAACTCTCAACCATAGTTTCACACTCAGTTAACCACTTGACCAAAACCCTAATTGACTCACCAAACCCTAACTGAAGTCGGAGTGCACTAAATTACTGAATCTCAACTGAAGGAGATCAAACACATGTCATAGTAAGCCAACCATCAAGTGCTAGTGCTCCATGACTTCAATGAACCTTGATGAGGCTAACTGAAGCTAAACTGACCATCAAACGTTGGTGGAGGTGCCCTGTTGACTCCAGATCATTAAATAATAATAAATAATCATTAAATAATATATTTAATGAGAGGAGGCACCTTAACTGACTGGTTGAACTTATTGTAACCACTAGTTAGCAATTAGGTGCATTAATATCACTCAGATCACCCCCAGAGTGCTCCAGTTAGCCTCCTTGACTGTAGGAGAAGGCTAAGTTAGCCTCCTTGACTATAGGTAGGCTTGGGTGTGACTATATGATGGCAATTAATGCTCCACTGATGTCAATTAATGTCAATTATACTTAGGATAGTGGTTTAACTAGGCCAATTTGACGAAAAAGAGTGTGTATGGTGGTAAATGTCTCCAACACCCCCTCCTTAAGCTATACTCAGGAAGAGTTAGAAAACATAGATGCATAAAAATGATAGGGCCCCAGAAACAAAGGCCATAGGTCACCTTGTACAATAAAGTAACTGCTTAATATAACCAAGGAAATGGGGAAAACCTCATGGGAAAAATACCCCCCCTCAAACTAAGCAGTAAATCAAGAATTGGTTCTTCTATGCAGCAGCATCCTGAGACTGTGCATGTGAACCTCTGAATCCAAACTAAATGAATATTTCTGGATTAATCTTCCACTTTGGAAGAAGAACAATGAACTCAACTGAATCAGAAATATAAACAGCAGCACGGTCAAAACTAGACCCATGTAGAGTAGCTGAAATCATCTGAAGAGATAGCAAAGGTTCTTGAGGATTTGAACCATGTGTGGAGCACTCAAGACATTGATATGTTTCAGCCTTGAACATCAAACCATGAGTGGTAAAATAAGCCCCAATTTTTAGGAGCATGTGTCCAAGCGGACGCAGAATGTCTTCCTCTTTATAAGTTCTGTGAGGAGATGAGCATGTGACCAAACGTAGAGAATCCCTGGGACTCTGGAGAGTGAATGATTGAGCTCCATAATATGATATAGCTTCATAAATATCTAATTATTCACAAAATAAAATATCATCAACCTCATAAGAGGAAACTAACACCAAATCCCCATCAGCAAAATTGAAGAAGAACTGTGGTACTTGATTTTTCACACCGGAATTGGTGAGAGCAGCTACAAGCATGACTGAAAGATCTTGGATTTTAAAATATGAACAAAATAATATCAGATCAGAATTTAAATCAGACCTAAATAAGTTCACAACAGATCCAAAACTATGAAATGAAATCAAATCCCCAGCAGCAGTTTTGTAGGAGACTTGCGGTACTTGTTTCTTCACATCGTTGATGAGAATAGCTACAAGCAGTACTGAAGTTTTATGAACCTTAAATTTTGAACCAATAAATATCAGATCAGATTAAAATAAGATCATATCAGATCCAATAAGGTTCATATCATATCCAAAATTATGGTCAACCGATACGGTGGATGCACAGTTGTCTTTTTCTTCAAAATTCTGAATTTTGGTGCATGCAATCCAGCAGGATTTTGCTGGAAGATATAGATCATGGGGAGAAAATGTGTCACTCTTATAATCTGATATTTATTCCAAAATATCCAATTTTTTACATATTTTTACACCAGCACAAACATTAGAGGGAGAAAAATCAAATTTCTCTTCACTTTTGGAAGCAATTACTGGTAAATTTTGCACAGAATTCAAAGGAAAATCACTGATGAATGTTTGCATAGAAGTGCAGCAATATTTTTATTCAATATCAGAGATTCGAATGTCTTCTTCTATTTCAGAAATATGAGAATATGAGATATCAGAGATCTCATGAACTTCCAGAGCATCGGGAGAAGGAGTCACTGCATGGAGACTTTCTTCAATTCGAATTGAATGTGTAGAAGATTCTGCTTCATCTTCATCTTGAACAACTTCATCAGAGAGAGTAGAGGCTGAGAATTTAGAGTGAAAAACTCTTGTGGTGCTGGTTGTGATCTCCAAAGTACTATTATGATCCTTATTGTGTTTGCCAAAGTTTCTGTCCAATTTTGTCCAGACTTCCTTTGGGTATTCAGTAGAACCAATAATAAGGTAGTACAAGCTAGGAGAAAGGGCCAGACATATTGCTTGAAAAGCTCTGTCACCGTCATTTATCCAGTCATTCTAATTCTCATAAAACTCTTTTCCAAGTCCAATAGACACCTCATAGAGACCTTGTCTCTTTAGAGATGCAATCATCTTCAACTTCCATTCTGAATAGTTTGTGAATGGGGTGAGAAGAGGGATTGATGAGTCCATTCGAAGTTGTACCTATTAAGACCTGCAAATCAAAACAAAAAGGGGCACCGTAAGGTTGAAAAGCCTACACATTTTAGGCTTTCATCACACCCAGCATAGTCAATCAAGCAAGTTTGATCAACAAGTTCTTTACTTGGGGTATTAAGTGGTAAGCCTTGGCTTCTGGTGCATTGTTGGATTTTTGAGCTATTGCTCAAATTTCATGGAGAAATTTGTCAAAAAACTTGTTTTTGAGAGATAGATCTTCATCCCGCCGTATGCTCTGATACCATATTAATTTTTGCACATGATATAGGAACTAAGAATCAATCTCATGAAAGAATAATCAACAAATATTCATGAATTGGTGTTAATTGGAACCGTAATGGTTTCCTCTCTGTATATTCAATAAAAAATGAATAGTTACAATAACAATGTCAAGCAATAGCTTGAATGAGTGAGGAATTCGAATACCTAAGGAGGCAATTCGAATTCAATGAGTGAATCTAGCTTAACTGACTCTCAACCATAGGTTCACACTTAGTTAACCACTTGACCAAAACCGTAATTGACTCACCAAACCCTAACTGAAGTCGGAGTGCAATAAATGACTGAATCTCAACTGAAGGAGATCAAACACATGTCATAGCAAGCCAACCATCAAGTGCTAGTGCTCCATGACTTCATGAACCTCGATGAGGCTAACTGAAGCTGAACTGACCATCAGAAGTTGGTGGAGGCGCCCTGTTGACTACAGATCATTAAATAATATATTTAATGAGAGGAGGTGCCTTAACTGACTGGTTGAACTGATTGTAACCACCAGTTAGCAATTAGGTGCATTAATATCACTCAGATCACCCCTAGAGTGCTCTAGTCAGCCTCCTTGACTGTAGGAGAAGGCTAAGTTAGCCTCCTTGATTGTAGGTAGGCATGGGTGTGACTAGATGATGGCAATTAATGCTCCACTAATGTCAATTAATGTCAATTATACTTAGGATAGTGGTTTAACTAGGCCAATTTGATGAAAAAGAGTGTGTATGGTGGTAAATGTCTCCAACAACCATGACTTCTATGAGTTTTTGGACAGATCCATGATCTCTATGAGTTGTTTGGAATAAGTCATGACCTACTGATCCATCGGACCTCAACTTATGTGCATTAAAAGTTTGTGTTAAAAGAATGCGTTTAGTAGGTTAATTAATGGAACAGCATTAACACAAATTAAATACTGAAAATAGATGGAAAACAAACTGATAAACAGATATAAAGAAGCATAGAATCAGAGCATCACAAACAGAAGTTGATAACGAAGTTCACCCCCTCCACTGGGCTACATCTTCGGGTCCCTCTCCAATGGGTATTGATCCAATTAATCTTTTTTAAAATGGTACAAAATGGTTCTGGAAACAACTTCAGCAACTATAAACAAAATGTTGTGCAAAATCTTTAAGACCTCTCTTCTAGAAATTACATTTAGCCTTAGAAAGGAAAAGAAAGCTAAAATATAACAGAGAAAGTCGACTTCCACAGCATTTCAACACTTTACGGCAAATTCTCCAAGCTTCTCATAATAGAGAAACGATGCGCTGCCTTCTAAACGAGCTGAATCCTCTCCTCCTTCACTGCGGCCAGAATCCCCTATTTAAGCATTTAGCGAGAGGGATAAGTAACCGATTCGATTCCATCATCTCAGCTGTTATCTTTTTTTTTTATAATTGTTATAACCATACGCTAAGCTGAACCATGCAATTCGTCCAAGTCACTGCACAAGCATTATGTTACCACGACATTCCATATCCCCAAAACGTTGCAACTAACTCCACGCACATGTTGACTCACAACATGTTGGAATGACCATTACACACATATGTTGCACCATACCATAGCGTCACATGTAACATAACCGTTTGATGTCACCACTAACTTCGCAATGTCATAGTAAGTGCGATAAGTATGTCGCAGCCAAGTCTGTCACAGTAAGTGATAATTCTGTCCCAACTAAGTTTGTCATAGCAAGTGATAAGTCTGTCACAGCTAAGTCTGTCACAGCAAGTGATAAGTCTGTCACAGCTAAGTCTATCATAGCAGGTGCAACGTATGTCGTAGCAAGTGCGATATGTCACCACTATGTTTAGCATATGTGTGGAACATACATGTGTTATGTTCTTTGAACCATATATTAATAACTATTGTACCATATTGGATCTGTGTAAATTAAAGATGAATAATCCACCAGATCATTCCTCCCCATTGGAGAGCTTTTGGACCTCCAAAAGCTTGAATCATTTGGCAAGTAAGTGAGGGTACAACTCCCTCACTTTCCCAATCTCCATCCATCTTGCTTTGCTAGGATGCATGCCTTTAAGCCCCACTCGAAGGTACTCAGCATTCCCCCTTCATGAAGTCCTTACATTTTTGTCAAGAATAACATCATCCTGCAACTCTTTCATGTATTCAGGTGCCAAATCATCAACTGAAGGAATCTATATGTTAGTTTCCTCATCCATGATCATAGGAGGCTCATACAATTTAAGATTCTCAACATTGATAACTAAATAAATTTGCATGTATGGAGGTAAATTCAAGTGAAAAACATTCGTACCAATCTTTTCCAAGATCTCAAAAGGACCATATCTGATAGGCTTAAGTTTTTTACTTTCACCTTTCATCCTTTCTCTGGTGATATGTAACCAAAATCTATCACCAACCTGAAATTGATGCTTGTCATGCCTGGATTTGTACCTTGCCTGAATCTTCTCCAATTGTTCCTGAACTGCCTCTGAATGAACCTTAGAGATTTATTTGCATCATGATGTCCATCCACTGCATCCTTGCCGAAAGAGAAGTCCATCGGTGTTTTTGGCAGATAACCAAAACAAGTTTCAAAAGGAGATCTTTTCATGGAAGAATGAATTGCATGATTGTAAGCATGTTGTATATACTGCAACTGCTCATCCCAAAGTTTAGGATGTTTACTACAATATACTCTGAGCAGCTGAATCATTGTCTTGTTTACTACCTCTGTTTTCCCATCGATCTGTGGATGAAAAGCTGTACTTTTCTTCAGTTTAGTGTGCATAAGCTCCCATAAAGTCGACCAGAATTCTCCCAAGAACCAAGAATCCCGATTAGATACAATAGACATGGGTAGCCCAGAATGTACCCAAACATTCTGAAAGAATAGATGAGTTGTTTGTTCAGCAGTGATCTGTTTGTTACATGGCATTACGATACACAATTTGCTGAATCTATCTACAACAACATATAGGTAATCATGCCCTTTTCTAAACATAGGTAGTCCCCCTACAAAGTCCATAGAAATGCTTTCCCAAGGACGAGAAGAAAATGGAAGAGGTGTGTACAGACCCAATTTCCTATTGCTAGGCTTACTTGTTGCACACATAACACAACCTCTTATGTATTTAGCTATAGTTTCTTGCATTTGAGGCCAATAACAGTGATTCTGCAACACAGACAATGTTTTACTTACTCCAAAATGTCCTGCAATCAATGAACTATGTGCTTCTCGGATCACATGCACTCTTTCCTTCTCTGGAATACAAAGTTTACCAAGATGATACAAGATTTGATTATGCACATAATAGTTCTCTTCTTGTTTACCATGTATTAGTGATGCATATACTTTCTTAAAATCTTTATCTTCTGCATACTGTTCAATATAACTTTCATGTGTTAATGAACTGTTTTGAAGAATGATTGAAGCATTTGTAGGAGGCCTTGATAACATGTATGCTACCTTATTATGAATTCCCTTTTTGTACTTAATTACGAGATGAAACTGTTGTAAGAATCCCATCCATCTTAAATGCCTACTTTGTTGTACTTTAGTTTGAGATTGTAAATATTGAAGTGGATGATGAACAGTATGTATGACTATTTCTTTTCCCATGATATAATGTTTCCACTTCTTCACACTCTGTACTAAAGCATACAATTCTTTGTCATAAGTCGGATAGTTACTTACCATGGTAGAGAACGTTTTTGAATGGTAATAGACTGGCTTCCTTCCTTGCATCAAAACAGCTCCCATGGAAAACCCGCTGGCATCGGTCTCGATCTCAAATGGCTCCTGCAAATCTGGCAACATCAGAACTGGTGCTGTGCTAATCCTTTCCTTCAAAGTGTCGAAGGCTCTCTAATGCTTGCCTCCCCACCAGAAAATTTCTTTAACACTCGTCAACACATGTAATGGAGCACCAATGGAAGAAAACCCAAAAATGAATTTCCTCCAATACTGAACCGCACCTAGAAAAATTCTGATTTCAGTAACGGTGTTAGGTCGTGGCTAGTTTACAATGACAACAACCTTGGCTGGGTCCACTCGCAGGTGGCCTCCACCAATAATATGGCCCAGATATACTAAAGAAGTTTTAGCAAATTCACATTTATACATTTTTACATAAAGCTTTTCCTTCCTTAGTACATATAAAACTTTCTTCATATGTACTATATGCTCTTCCCAGGTTTTGCTAAACACTAGGATATCATCCAGATATACAATTACAAAATCATCAATGAATGGTCGAAAGACATCATTCATGACCCGCATGAAAGTAGCAGGTGCGTTACAAAGCCCAAAGGGCATAACAAGCCATTACAAACCCTGTTTTGTTTTAAACACTGTTTTCCAGGCATCATTCTCAGTAACATGGATTTGATGATACCCACTACGTAGATCCAATTTAGTAAAGTAAATTGCATGTTTCAACTGATCAAGAAAATCATCAATGCGAGGAAGAGGATACCTGTTTTTAATGGTGATTTTGTTAAAGGCCTTGTAGTTGATACACATTCTCCACGACCCATCCTTCTTCAGAACCAAGACTATAGGAGAGCCATAAGGAGAAGTGATGGGCCGGATGACCCCTTTCTCAATCAGCTCCTGAACCTGCTTCTTGATCTCCTCAATCTGCATTACAGACATCCGGTACATGGCTATGTTCAGGAGTGAAACATCCTGCTGCAAATGTATCTCATGCTGAATCTCTCTTTTTGGTGGTAACCCTTTCGAATCTTGAAACAAATCATCATACTCAGAAATGATTTCAATCAGTTCGGATTTATGTTTAGGGTCACATCCTTCAAAAGATTTATAGATCTCATCATTTTTCACCTTAACCATCATTAATACAAAGTTCTTACTAGCATTTACCAACCTCTTCATTTGTCCTATAGAGACTATGGCTATATTGGTTTTTGTCTTATGTGCTCGTACAATATATTCTACACTATCTTTAAAAAGATGATACTTATTCTACTCTCTATAAAATATTACTTTTCGGTCATACAAATATGGACTCCCAAGTACTATCCCACAAATGTCAAGTGGCACTACATCTAATTCTACCTCATCCATGAACTTTTCAGTAATTGCAAACTTCAATACACATTTCTTTGTAACTTGCAATCATGTATCATTAGTAACCCAACCTAGAGGATAGGGCTTTTCATGAGGCATAGTAACTAAATCCAATTTCTTAACCACTTCTTCTGACATCAGATTTACTTGTGAACCACTATCAAACAATGTATCAATCTTTGTGTGATTTGCAATGACACGAACATGAAACATTGCACTTCTATCTTTATCATTTAGCTTAGAAGTAGATGGAAGATTTGTACTTTCACTAGAACTTGATTTTGCATCAATGGGAAGTGAGATACTTTTATTCTTACCCTGGATTCCAATAGCTGTAACCTTTGTTTCATCACCTAAGTTAGATCCTAAGTCTTGAATAAATGCTGCAGTAGATTTTGCTTTTCCTTTATCCTTGTTTCCTTTGAACTTCTTTGGCATTAACTCTGGATGAAGTTTCCAACACTTAGAGACATCATGTCCCTTCTGACAATGCGAACATGTAGGCTTTTCACCCTCTTTCTTAATAGTATCCATCTTCTTTTTCCCCTTATCTTCACCTTTCGATTTGCTGTCAAATTTAAATGATTTCTTCACAAAATTATCATTAGCATGCTTACCCATGGCTTCTAAATGGGTAGCTTGAACACATACATCATCCAAATTACTGGGGCTAAACATCAACAAAGTATGTCTCAAATAAGAATGCATGCCACCAATGTACTTAAGAAGAGTTTCCTGTGTATCTAATGCAACATTCAATGCAATAACCCTCTTTCTGAATTCATGAGTATAATCTTGAATGCTTTGTCCTTTAGCTTGTCTAAACATTTACCAACCCATGGTTAATTGTTGAATATGGCCTAAAGGATAAAATTGCTTCCTTAATACTTCAATGAATTCATTCCAAACTCAAATAATTTTACCATTCTTTCGAATATCTTGATGAATCTTGCTCTCCCACCAAGTAAGAGCCATTCCACTCATTCTCAAAGTGGCCAATTGAATCCTGGAAGGGTCATCATTAATGCCCTACACCCTACAATATACTTCAAGCTGCTTGATCCAATTGTCTAACTTTTCAGCATCTAAATCTCCATTATAAATTGGTAACTCAAACTTAACATCCAATTTGAAATAAGGCATATTAGAATTTGCATTAGCATTATGTGAATGAGAAGCATGAGAAGAAGAGAAATTTTGAGTAGTATCAAGAGGATCACCATCACCTCCTACTCCTTTACCCTTTTCTTCCTTCTTCACTTCTGCATCTTTGGATGAAGATCCTTCTTCTTTATTCTTCCTTTCTGCTCGCTCATTGAGTAGAATTTCCATCATGGATTTCATGCCCATAAAAGCCTCTAAAAACTCAGATTCAAAAATAATAGGTTTTTCCCGTTCTGTATGTCCTTCTTCTTCCCCTCGTGGAGAAGACATGGTTCTTGAGAATGTTCTCCTTGAGCCAATCTCCGGATCTTCTTCAACTAATTCTCCTTCACCACGCTTTAACCTGGATTTGGTAAGAATTCACAAACTTGCACAAGCAGTCAAGCAACTCTGATACCATAACATGATCCGTCAGACCTCAACTTGTGTGCATTAAAAGTTTGTGTTAAAAGAATGCATTCAGCAGGTTAATTAATGGAACAGCATTAACAGAAATTAAATACTGAAAACAGATGGAAAACAAACTGATAAACAGATATAAAGAAGCATAGAATCAGAGCATCATAAACAGAAGTTGATAACGGAGTTTACCCCCTCCACTGGGCTACGTCTCCGGGTCCCTCTCCAATGGGTACCGATCCAATTAATCTTTTTTAAAATGGTACAAAATGGTTCTAGAAACAACTTCAGCAACTGTAAACAGAATGTTGTACAAAATCTTTAAGACCTCTCTTCTAGAAATTACATTTAGCCTTCGAAAGGCAAAGAAAGCTAAAATATAACAGAGAAAGTCGACTTCCACAGCATTTCAACACTTTACGGCAAATTCTCCAAGCTTCTCATAACAGAGAAATGATGTGCTGCCTTCTAAATGAGCTGAATCCTCTCCCCCTTCACTACGGACATAATCCCCTATTTAAGCATTTAGCGGGAGGGATAAGTAACCAATTCGATTACATCATCTCAGCTGTTATATTTTTATTATTATTATTGTTATAACCATACGCTAAGCTGAACCATGCAATTCGGCCAAGTCACTGCACAAGCATTATGTTACCACGATGTTCCATATCCCTGAAACGTTGCAACTAACTAAACGCACATGTTGACTCACAAAACGTTGCAATGACTGTTATGCACATATGTTGCACCATACCATAGCATCACATGTAACGTAACCATTTGATGTCACCACTAACTTCGCGATGTCGCAGCAAGTGCGATAAGTATGTCGCAGCTAAGTCTGTCACAACAAGTGATAAATCTGTCACAGCAAGTGATAAGTCTGTCGCAGCTAAGTCTATCACAGCAGTGTGATATGTCTGTCACAGTAGGTGCGACGTATGTTGCAACAGGTGCGGCGTATGTCGCAGCAGGTGCGATATGTCACCACTATGTTTAGCATATGTGTGGAACATACATGTGTTATGTTCTTTGAACCATAGATTAATAACTATTGTACCATATTGGATCAGTGTAAATTAAAGATGAATAATCCACTGGATCACCTACCTTCCTATGATTTAGTATTATAACTAATATTATCATTCAAAAGTTAAAAATTCACAGTAAACCAAGAAAATTACTTGCGATTTTAACCCAGCTACCTAGGATTCAGTATTATAACCAATATTATCATGCAAAAGTTAAAAATTCACAGTAAACCAAGAAACTTACCTGGGATTTTAACCTAGCTATCTATGCTTCAGTATTATAACCAATATTACCATGCAAAAGTTAAAAAATTCCAGTAAACCAAGAAACATACCTTCGATTTTGTAAGTGAAGAAGGTGATTTTGACTCTAGAGCTGCAAAATTCGTGGACCTCCTTAGAGCCTCTAGGTTCTTTCCAATGTTTTTTTTATCCATAGAAGTGATGGAAATTAAATGCCCAAATTATAAACCCTCAATAATGGTGAATATCCATCACAATTTCCTCAATGGGTATTGAAGGTGGCCTAATAAATGACGAAAATGCCACCCAATTCACATTATTTGCCCCTTATAACCCACCAAACCCTCCTCACCTCTATCCAACGCAAAATATTTGGCGCCAACGGGCTGGTTGAGTAGCCATCTACGGAATTGGAGGATGAAATCTCCATGGATTCAAGAAAATCGGCCATGAATGTCGTGAAACAGAGGTGGGTCGAGAGTTTCATTTGCATATAGTTTTTTTGTTTTATAAATTATATTTTAATATATTTGTTTTATTTTTATTTTAATTATATATATTATGTTAATTTGTTTTATGTTATATTTGGTTTAATAATTATTATAAAACTTGTTTAGTTTTGTAAAGTAGTATTAATATAAAATATAATTAATTTGTCTTTTATATAAATATAATAGTTGTTTTATTATTCTATAATATTTGTTTTAATGTTATTTTTGTTATAGTAGTATATATAATAAACTTGGATCGAGGACGTCGGAGAAGATTTGTCACAAGAGAAAATTCGTGCAATTTCTTTGCTGGCTCTCTGAAGATTGAGGTGCATGGCACCAATATTACTAATAGAAGGTAGACAATTTACAAAATTTACACTTCATTAATGTCAAAATTGCAATTTTCCACGACACAATTAAAAATGACTAACATAAATGACTAATTCATATTCTTCTAGCTAGTCATTTTTTATGTCGTGACTAAATTGGTCGTTTAAGTTAGTCATTTTTAACTCTGACACTTATTATCTAGTCATATTTGTTAACTAGTGACTAAATTAGTCATTAATTTTAGTCGTTTATAGTTGGGTCAATCAAAATTGCTCATATTTAGTAGTAAATCACTTGAAAAACCTATGGTGACTAGAATTTTTAGTCACCTAGTAGCTAATTCCTCATTTTGTACTAATGTTCTAAGCGATCCACAATGAGAAATAACAATAATACCTCTCTAATATCTTACATCCATACTATTTTTCTTCTTAGATTGTTCATTTACAAGGTCATATTGTTAAATAATATCCATAAGAGTGAAAATCCAGCACTCCTAATGGGAATAAACATGAAAATTAATCGTTTCCCTTCAAACAGTCAATCAATTTCATGATTAAATAAATAATGGATGCAAGTGTTTCTCCTATTCTTCCACTTCCAAAGTAAAGGTACTTCCAGTCAAAACATACCAATTGTATGATGGAATTTTGAATCTATCCTATAGTACCAAATCCATGTTGTCGTGAGATCTATATTTCCCTCAACTTATTCGAACTAGGTCTCTCGATATGATTCTATTTTCAATATCAGTGGATTCAATTTCATATATCAACCAATTTTATCAATGTATACTCTTCTCCTATCTCATCTTATGCTCATTGAGATTTCCTTAATTGATTCTACCCACAAAGAGGAAGGAACTCATTAATGGGAAACGATGACACAGATTGCCTCAATAGGTAGTCCCTCATTCTCACAATAGTTGTAGGTAGTCCCTTAGTGGGAATCAAGCTGATAGCATAAATTACAAGACTCCCTCTTGCAAGGTTCAAACCAACACCATTCTTTGCAAGAAAATACATAGATATGGAATTGACAAACAAGTTGAAAGATAAGTATGACCTAATAAGAAACACGAGAGGTTTTTCTATTGCCTCCATCAATGATATTATTGTTCCATGGCACAACCAAAGTATTATGTAGTAATTTGTTGCAAAATATGCAACCAAACTAGTGCACTACAGGGACAATTTCTCAAGCAGAGCAGTGTGTAGCGAGTGTTCAGCTTAACTGGTCACATTATCTGCTAAATGAATTGTTAGTAGATGCAGAGGAGGTACAAGAAAAAGGTATCCCATTTCATTATTCATGGTTACTAATTTTGATTTCTTTTGTCGCATGGGAGGAACCACCAAACTACCATGGGGTAGATGTGTTAGTCCCATTTCGACGACCTCAATACCATAATCTATGGTTCGACAAACATCAACTTGAGTGGCAGAAAGATAACAATGTTGAATTATTTTTTAAAGGAGAGGCCCTTCGACATTATATTCGTAAGTAGGCCATAATCACGAAAGAAACTGTCAAATGGTTTACAAACATTATAATATTTTCGGTTAGGGCCAATCAAATATTTTTAAATGCTCGATAGGATCCGTGACACTAATGGCTTACGACGCCGTTTCAACTATCTGCTACTGAAACTGATGCCATTGTTCACAATTGGCCTGCGAAATGGAAATTTCATGTTGTAGATGATTACCTATCTACAAAAGAAGAGCCATGACAGGATGATCTATCAAAAAAGAAGGATGGAGATCAAGGGGGGGGATTCACCAATCGAGGAAACCCCAAGAAGCATGCACAATCCAAATGAACCCATCATAACCCCAATGTATATAGAGTTGGAGGATAAGGGAATGAGATAGAAGAAGAGGAAGGTTGACCTCTCATATGGAGTTGTCAGCCTCACCAATGAAGACTACACTCTTTTTACATAAAAAATGGAAGAAGTGTCGAATACAATCTACAGAAAAATGGATTAAAGACCAACTGAAATAAAAATAAACATAACGAATTTACTATAGACACTCTATAAAGTAGTAAAAGAAGTCTGAGTGGTGGTCGACCAGACGCCATACTCGACTGTGTCGCTGGACCAAGTTGGTCCATCTGAGGAGGGACCTTTCGAGGAATTATGGATGCCAACTCCACCAATAAATATTCCACTACTAGGTCAAGAAATCAACCCAGGCACACCAGAACTAAATACCATGGTCCAAGACCTTGGTCATGTCACTATGGATTTTTCTGCACTGTCGATGTATGAAGTGCATGCCATTCAGAAGGTCACAGTCATAGAGATGAATATTAGGGAATTTTTGTTTGTTAATCAGGTTAAATCCTCGCACAAATATGTTAATAAGTTGAATAAAACAATCCAAGATGTAGAATAGAAAGTAAAAACGTCGCAGGACAAGAAACATTGACTGGATACAGTCGTCACGCTAGCTTACAATGGTTTTGTAGATTAAGGAATCATAGAAGTAATGTTTTTAGAAGCCAAGGTCTTTCGACTTGGTGAGGTAGCAAAAAGTCTCCATAAGCAGTTCACAGATCTTGAATTACAGATAAATCCCAATACACCTCCAGAGGTACTAACAAAATGAAGAAAGCAACAACTGAGGGTGTGACAAACATCGATGAAGCACAGGCACTTTGTGCCAAGGAGGCCGATAAAGTTTCTCAATCATGGGAAGATTGGATCGACAATGAAGAATTAGAGAAGATATCAAAGAAGTTACATAATATTGAGGTATAATTTAAAACAATTAAGAGTGATCTAAGGAAGTTACCGACAGTAGAGAAAATGGTGAAATTTTTCCACATGAAGAAGCTACAACAACAAGTGGTCTGTACACTTATCTTGTAGACATCTTAACTTTTTGTCAATCTTCATATATATGCAAGATGAAGCAGAGAAAGTTACAGGGCTCATTCAACCTATACATGAGAATGGGTGGCAAGCGTCAGGGTCAGGAGAACTAACAACTTCAGACACTTCAGTTTCAAACTTGTAGAAAAATTGAAGGCAGTAGAAGAAGAAGTGTGACGGAAAGTTGGGAAGGTAGTGAAAATATTCCAATATTTTCAAAGCGAGGTCGTAATTACAGAACTTTCAGACTGATGTAGCTCAAGGCAGGCCATAGGTGAGTGTTGGAGGCCTATTGGCCTTAGGAAAAGTCAATCATAATTCTTCCATAATTATTTTCAGAAAGATGGACATTCTGATTGCACGATTGAAGAATATGTGACGGAAGAATCTATGATGAAAGAAACCGTGACAGAGGGAACCACGACGTAAGTGGATTAAATCAGTCGAAAAGTAGAGTTTGACTGATTTTGCAAGAATAATTAATTAGAATCAAAGCTTTATTTAGTAATAAAGCCTGATTGTATTTTGGGTCGATAATGTGTAATAACCCAAAAATTCATAAAAAATTAAAAATTTTCATGTAACATAAAATGTTCAAGGATGTCATTGCCTATGAACAAATAAATGTTAGTAGTTACTCAAATAGTAGTAATTAGAAATTAACATTGTATTTCTTTAGTTCTATATAATTTATTAGTTTATCTTAAAGTATTATGTTAAGGATGTTAAACATAGCAGTTTATGTTTTATAAGGGAAAGAAAATAAACTATATCTTGACCTCATGCTAAGTGTGTTATTACTTTCTTTTGTCAAGTAGGAAAGAATCTTAGATGAGATCAGGGCTTACTTAGCTTACAGCTAATGCAGTGAAGTGATTCTTCTTTTATAGGTTCTAAACAGGTAAGCAGTTTTGTTACCATTAAAATTTCTAGATCGAGAATAATACTCAACTAGCATAGGATAAAATGCTAGTTAAAATGTTTGTTTGCAGCTTGACCTCATAAAAGGTATTGTTGGCATTTCTAATGTTATCCAACTACATAAATCATTGTAATAACACTATTGTGAAATAATGGGTTTAGTGCAATTAAGTTTACCACCACAGTACTTGATCCATTAATCTTCCTTGTATTTTCAGTTATAGACTTATATTTCATTTTGAGATGGTGTAAAATAAGAATAGTTCTACCTCTACCAATGAGAGCATAGTGGCCTAAGAAGTCTATACATGAGAATATATGTTAAACATACTTGCAACCATAACTACATATTTGTCATTAGTGATTAGAATATGGTATTGTTCATATCTGTTTGAGTTATTTCTAAAAAATTAAACATTCTATGTTAGTGATTCTTCTAAATCATGTACTATTACTTAGCTTTCTTGTATATAAAAACCTTGCTTTATATGATCTTCAATTACAATGGGTATATTGTAATTTCTAAGTGTATTATTATACTAATCCTAGCTCCAAGATTCTTATGGTTAGGTTTTTCCATGTAATTGGTGCATCTTCCTTTGATTTGTAAATTACCAATACCAATAGTAGGAATTAAGTAAAATGAGGAGATTTTATATATGCAAAGGTTATAGTTTAATTTTACATAAAACCCTAGTGTAAATGAACACATTTCTAAAACAAAGTCTATGGTTATAAAGTGAAGAAGTCAAAACGAGGTTATGATACTATGCAAATATATCATAGAGTATTGACTTATGAACAAAATGATTGTGGAGGTTGGACAAAGTTCGAAACTATAGCATAAACCCATAACTTGCAAATAATTGGGTGGACACGTGGTTGGTGTTCATCGATTAGGTTTTCATTAACCTTGAGACACCATATAATTGGCTTCAAACCCTAAAAATGCATTTTTTTTAGTCTGGGCTGTGGAGTAGTCGAGCTATTAGGTCATGGCTGCCATGCTTGATGTCGAACCTCCATTAAAATGGACACATTCCTTTGTGAGCCTTAACGAGCTAGTGGAGAAGGGTGAGTGAGAAGCTTACTTCTATTGTGAGGTGGTTTTGACTGTGTAAAGAGTATTTGGGGTTTGGGTTGTCTTTGCTGCTGTTTTTTTGAGTGAGTGTTAATGACTGTAACCAGTGTGAAGGGAGTTGTTGAGTGAAGAGTGCTAGGTTCTTGTTTACTGCTGGTTTTTGTATCATGGGTTTGAAAATTCCTCATCCTGGCTAGAGCTTTTCTTAGTGAACACTGCTTTCTACACTTTCCCTTTTGACAGTGCTCCGTTTTAACTTGTGGACAAAACAAACGAGGCTCGAGTTGGATTTGTACGACCTCACAGTTACACGACTCTATAAGGTAAGAATGGAATTGTTTTTCTTACATTTTGTTTGGCACAGGTTTAAATTATTATATTATGAGTTAAATGTATCTAACAAAACTAGGGTTTTCTCTGTGCAGGCTCTCTAGACCTGAGCTTGAAGCTGCAGAACTCTACCCACAGGATTCCATGAGGGTGTCCACCTTGGTAAGCCTCGGTTTCACCTGGGGTTTCTCCTGCACAATTTGTATGGTGGAATTTGATGCATGGCACTGTCATGTGTTGTGGTTGTTGGTTTGGCCGTGGTCGTTACTTGCTCTGTTTGTTCTTTTAAATTTCTATTTTAAAATCCCTAATGGCTGTTTGTAATGGAGGAAATCGGGCTCTCTCAGCCAAGACTTAAGGAATTAGTTTTTGGAGCCTTTTTGACCATTATTAACTTATAAATCAATGTTTAAACTAGGTTTAAACCATGAATCTTACTGTCAGGCCATTGGGTCATGAGTTGAGGATTTGTTTGGGGTTTTTAAAGAAAAATTAATGGCTTTTTTTACAACACTTCTCATTTTGGTAAAGGGATTTTGTAGCCGAATTTGATGGTTGTTTTTTTTCAATTTTGTGAAATCTGTTTATATTAAGATACTTTTTCTCGGGATTTTAAGCCTTAAAAGAAGATGTAAATGGCCATAGCAAAAACTATGTTTGTTCAGTTTGTTTTTAATATTAAAAGGATTTTCACAGCTTAAGGATGGATTAGCAGTATCTCTGTTTGGTTTAAATTAATGTATATTTTGTTTATTTTATCTATTTTATTGTTATTTACTTTCCGATGGTTAGGGTTAAATAGATCAATAAAAAAATTTGTTTCTTATTTAAAGGAATAGGATTTGAAGACCTTTGGTAAGGAAATATTTTAATAACAGTAAAATTAATAATACTGTAATGAATTCTGGAAATAGGACTGAGAATGTTATTATTGAATAAATGTATCTCTTTTCTGTAATTTCTAGAATATATTGCTAGGTTTTGGTATTATAAATTTTGAATTTATTATGTTGTGAAAGAACAGATCTTTTGTAAACCCTAATTCTTTTTAATGGTTTACATAGCTAGTAATTTTGTTTCAATAACCCTAGTTTACATGTTTACATAAGTTAGCTAACTGGGTTGTTTTTTAACCTAAATTAATATTTTACTAAGTTAAACCTAGTTTAGATACTTTAGTGTTCCTATCTTATCTAATTAGGATTACATACTAGGTTTATAGTATGTAACTTTGTTAGTTTTACTATATAAAATATTACACATACTAGTGTGTATTACTTAGAATTTTTCTTATATCTTTATTTAGTTTATTTAAATACTTTAAGTAAATAACACAAATACAGTTAAAGTTATATAAATAAATTTACACAAAATCATGTAGATGGTAATCATTTGCATCTGCATTCATATTTTATTAAATCTATTTATTTGAAAATAAATAAACCTACTGTACTAGAGTACTTCCTTACAAAAGGTGTGGAAAATGACAGTCTACGTAATTTTTCCTATCTATCAATTAACTTAGAAATTTCTCTACTATTTTTCCCTAATCTGGCTAGTTACTAAATTTCACAGCATAAATATTTTTCCTATTTATCCCTAACAACAATAAAACATAAATATACTATATTATTGAAAACACTTAAACTTTACAGATACAATAAATAATTTAATGACTAAACTTAAACAAGTAGAACCTGTAGTATAGATGAGGTGACAACAGCTTAAGGAATTTGTTCCTCCCAATCAACTCCTAGAGAAGAGATGAACTGTAATTCTTAGGACCCCCGAGCTTGTCTCCTGGTCCACCTGGTAGAGTACTGGGTGAGAGATGTAGTCTTGAAATCCTCTACAAATCCACTGAGTGTTC
This sequence comes from Pseudotsuga menziesii, assembly GCA_001517045.1. Taxonomy (NCBI): domain Eukaryota; kingdom Viridiplantae; phylum Streptophyta; class Pinopsida; order Pinales; family Pinaceae; genus Pseudotsuga; species Pseudotsuga menziesii. Next base: position 134,087 of record LPNX010902846.1, on the reverse strand, counting down.
AGTAGTAACTCAGGTTTGCTTACAGTAGTATGAAATCAGCTTAGAATAGCTGCAGTAGTTTAGTCTTCAGCACATATCCCCTCAAACTTACTTTAGCTAGTCCCCGCCATCGAATTCACATGTGCACTTCATTCACTCAGAATGATCACAATCTAGAATGAGAAACCTCAGTTGTCTTCAATGGGAAGTTTTATTAGCATGCCTAGGTCTTTTGGGTCAGTTTTTACTTAATGATCCGCCTTCTCCTGCTCCACTTTCTTGGAGAATCATGACCAAAAAAATAGGGAAGTTGCCACCTGTAACAGCTAGAAGTAGTTTGAGGATGTTGCCACATTTCAATCTGCTCTCAATCCAGCCTCCTCCACCAACTGACCAGTAAAACACTCATTTAACAGCTCCCCTAAGCTGTTGTCTCATCTTTCATTTATTTATTAATAAAATATTCTGAAATACATTAAATTATCCTTGACCCCACTTGGTCATTAATTACAAAATTTAACATAAAATATAACATAATGTTCCTCAAAAACATAAAATTGTTTTGCAAATTGGGGCATGTGACATACACACCCCCTTAATTTATAACATCGTCCTTGATGTTATTTATTCTTTTCCCTCATAATTTCCCTGAAATAGAATTGGATATGCATCCCGCATATGACTTTCCAATTCCTAGGTGGCTTCTTCTGGACTAAGGTGCTTCCATTGCACCTTCACCTGACCAATGGTGTGATTCTAAAGTGAGATATCCCTCCTTTCGAGGATAAAATTTGGTTCCACCAGAAAATCTCCTTCAGGCTCCACCGGCACATCATTCCAATTAATAACATGAGTAGCATGATGTACATATTTTTTTAATACAGAAATATGAAAAACATTGTGAACCCTTAAGTTTGGCGATAAAGCCAACTGATATGCTACCTGTCCTATCCTGGACAGTATTTCAAAAGGTTCTCAATATCGAGGTGCTAACTTCACATAACTTTCTAACCTCAGAAAACTCTTTTTAGGTCTCACCTTAATAAAGACATGTTCACCTACCTCGAAATCCTTTTGAGTTCGTTTAAGATCTTCTTGACTTTTCTGTCAATCTTGTGCAACTTTCAGGTTACCTTGCACCTATTTTACAATTAATTTCATCTCTTTTAATAATTCAGGTCCTAATACTAGCCTGTCAACTGGATTACTCCATGAGATGGGGGTACTGCACTTCCTGCCATACAAAATTTCAAAAGGACTATATCTTGTTGAGGCTTGGTAGTGATTATTGTAAGCAAATTCTACCAAGTGTAAGTAGTCTTCCCATTTACCTGGTTGTTCTTTTACATACATTCTGAGCAGATCCTCTAATACCTGATTTACTCTTTCAGTCTGTCCATTTGTCTGAGGATGGAAAGAGGTACTGAAGTTTAATATAGTATTTAGTCCTTTAAACAAAGACTTCCTAAAGTTTCTTGTAAACTTAGGGTATTTGTCTGAAATGATTACTTTCGATATTCCATGTAAACGAAAAATTTGTTTTAAGAAAATATCAGCAATATTTGCATCTTTATAATTAGTTTTTATAGGTATAAAATGAGCTTCCTTACTTAATTTATCGACAACAACCATTATTGAATCATCCAAGTTTTGATTTATAGGTAGTTTGGTGATAAAATCAACGCTGATTATCTCCCACTTCCAGCCAGGAATAGGTAATGGATGAAGTAACCTAGCTAGATGTTGATGTTCAGTCTTTACTTGCTGACATTCAAAGCACTTAGCAATGTATTCTGCCAGTTCATTTTTCATATTTGGCCAAAAATAATCCTTTCTTAGCATATATAGTTTTATGATAACCTGGATTCCCTGAATAAGGGGTCTTATGAATTTCGTTTAAAATCAACAACTTAATCTTAGGTACATTAGGTATGTATAGTCTATATTTATATAATAATAATCCTTTTTTGCTTAAACTATACCCTGTACTTAAACTTTCAATTGAATTTTCTCTTACCTTTGCTTGTAATTTCTGATAATTTTCATCTTGTCCTATACCTTCTTCTAGTTGTTCTTCTAAATCTGTTTTATAGGTGTTGATTGCTACTGTAAAATTTAGTTTTGCATTTCTACTTAAAGCATCATCAACCTTATTTTCCTTTCCTTTAATATGTTGGATTTCAAAATTGTATTCACTGAGGAAAGCTAGCCATCTAGCTTGCCTAGCGTTTAATTAGGTTGATCCAACAGATATTTTAACCCTTTATTATCTGTCATTAATATAAACTTCCTTCCAATTAAATGATGATGCCACATTTTTAGGGCATGTATGACAACGGCCGATTCTAAGTCATAGGTCGCATAATTTTTATCATGAATCTTCAAATTCCTAAACTCATAAGAAATGGCGTGTCCTTCCTAAGTTAAAAATCCACCTAAACTGTCATTAGATGTGTCAATACATACTATAAAATATTTATTAGGTTCAACAATTCTTAGGATTGGTGTGGTGGTTAATAACGTTTTTAACTTTTTAAAACTATCTTCACACTTTTGACTCCACTCAAATTTCTTCCCTTTCTTCTGTAAAGAAGTTAGGTGATTTGCAATTCTTGAAAACCCTTCGATAAATCTTTGATAATAGCCAACAATCACCATGAATGATCGTACGTCAGTTTCATCTTTTGGGACTGGCCATTCTTCAATTGCCTTTATCTTTTTCAGGATCAACATAAATTTCTTCTTTAGTTGCCACATGACCCAGATACTGTATTTTATCCTTAAAGAAATCACATTTACTAAATTTTGCATAGAGTTGATGTTCTCATAACTCTTGTAAGACAATTTTTAAATGTTTTTTATGTTCTTATTCAGACTTTGATTAAATTAAGATGTCGTCAATGAATATGACCACAAACTTATCAAGGTATTTATGCATTACATTATTCATCAGACACATAAAAACAGCTGGAACATTAGTAAGCCCAAATGGCATAACAACAAACTTGTAATGACCATACCTGGTCCTAAAAGTTGTTTTAAATATTTCTTCATCTTCGATTCGGACCTGGTGGTAACCAGATCGTAAATCAATCTTCGAGAACACATTTTCTCCACGTAGCTGATCAAATAGATCATCTATGCAGGGTAACGGATATCTCTTTTTGATAGTCATTTTATTTAGTTGACGATAGTCTATACATAATCATAGAGTTCTGTCCTTCTTCTAAAGAAAACTAATAGGTGCTCCCCAGGGAGACACACTGGGTCTAATATAATTCTTATCATTTAATTCCAATATATTTATCCGATAAGGGGATTTTGAGCTGGGCACTGCACCAGGTACTAGCTTAATAGTAAAGTATAACTCCTGCTTCGGAGGAAGTCTCGAAATTTCTTCCGGAAATACATCCGAATAGTCCCTCAGGATCAGAATATCTTCCAGTTTTCATTTCTCTTTGTTATTAGTATTTTGTTCATTAATTACTGTTACGGAAAAGGCTTTACAGCCCCTCTGAACATCTCTCTTAAGTTGCAAAGCAGAAATCTGTCTTACAACTATTTTGCTAGGGATTCCTTTTACATTTACTGTTTCTCCATCGTTATTTACACAAGCAAAGGTTTTATCAAAACAGTTCAGGACTACCCTATGTTGTTCTAACCAATCCATACCAATTAACATATCATAAGAGCCTAAAGGTAAAACATTAAGCTTAACATAGGTTTCAAACTGATCCATTTTTACAATACAATTCTTAACAAAGCCAATCACCTTCCTTTTTTTCCCCAGTAGCTAGCTGGACTAACCAAGACTTTGCAAAATTTTCTATTGATAACTTACATTTTTCTACTAAATCAAGATAAATATACCTTAAACTAGCCCCTGGATCAATTAAAATAGATATAGGTATTTTATTCATCTTACCTTCCACTTCCACCATAGAATTTTGGTAATCAGCCTGCCTGTTCTCTAGTGTTGCATTGATCCAGGCATTGTCCTTGCTATATCACCGACAATCATCTCCTTCTGTATCATATGTATGTTGCTAACAGTCTTCTTCCGATTGGGGCAAGATGATGCATAAAGAGGACCATTACATTCCCAGCACTTTACTAGTTTCTTTCATTCAAAATTCTTGGTATAGTTACTGTGATTATTAATAGATTCTTTACTTCTTTGACCACTTGGATTTATCTATGAATTAATTTTGTTCCGTTGGAAATTTTTATTAGGAAAATTTTGTGTGTTATTATTCTTAAAATTTCGATTAGGTACAAAACCTTTCTACCTATGTTCAAAATTATTAGTTCTTTTAGCTTTCCAGTTTGTCATACTTTCTTTTTGCGATTCTGTTCATAACAGAAATTCGCCTTTCTCATTGATTCTTCTAAATTTTTTGGATTGTCATACTCAATTCTGTCTTTTATATGAAAAGGTAAGCATCTTAAAAACCGCTCTACCTTAGGCTTCTCGTTCACAATATACGGCACATATATGAGCAGACTTAGAAATTTATTGTTTAGTTCTTCCATGTTCATTGTTCCCAGTTTTAATTCATAAAATTCCTTAGCCCACTCCTTGTAGTACTATTTAGACAAAAATTTCTTCTTAAAATATTTCTTAAACGTACTCTGGTTAATGTTTTTCTCCCTAATTCCTTTTACTCTTTTTAGGTCCTGCCACCAAATATCTACCTTCCCAGTGAGGTTATAAATAGCCATTATAGCTTTCAGTTGATTAGAGTAATTATAAATTTGAAAATATTTCTTCATCCCAGACAACCATGATTCATCCTCTTCTCCCTTCTCAGTTTCACCATTAAAGGTTGGTGCCTTATTTTTCTTGAATTCTCCAGAGATCTCTTCGTAAGGTTTAAAATTTCTCTTTTTTGTATAATGATTATCTTTGCTACTATCACTAGTATATTGATAATTCTTTTTATGTGGATCACCATAAACCTTAGAAGATGAGCTACTTTCGATTTTAAACTGTTTAGACTTTTTATCTTTATGTTGGTAAGGCATATCTTCAGACTCTATTTGTTTAGCTTTTTCTTCATTCTGAAATCTCTCCATCAAAATCTGATTTAGCTCCTCTTGAGCTCTCAGAATTCTCTCATTTTCCTTTTTGACCGTTTCCATCTCTATTCTTAGTTCCTTGACCATTTTTAATAATTCATAAGAGTTATTAGTTATTTCTTCTTGTATAGGTTCTCTTTTAGAATCACTTTGTTCAGTAAATGGGGACTCCTCATCTGCATATTCTTCCAATCTTTCCCTGGCTGCAGTTAACTCAGAAAAATTCTCTAGAAGTATAATTCAAAAGAAAAGTAAAAATCAATATGCATGTTTTAAATCTATTGTTTTATTGATGCAAGTTGAGCCACATTCAGGCCTACTGTCTGAACCTTGTGCTCTGATACCACATGTAATAACCCAAAAATTCATACCTTTTATTATGCAACATAAAATGTTCAAGGATGTCATTGCCTATGAACCAATAACTGTTAGTGGTTACTCAAATAGTAGTAATTAGCAATGAACATTGTATTTCTTTAGTTCTATATAATTTATTTGTTTATCTTAAATTACTATGTTAGGGATGTTAAACACAACAGTTTATGTTTTAGAAGGGCAAGAAAAGAAACTACATCTTGACCTGATGCTAAGTGTGTTATTACTTTTTTCTTTCAAGTAGGAAAGAATATTAGAGGAGATCGAGGCTTACTTAGCTTATAGCTAACACAGTGAAGTGACTCTTCTTTTACAGGTTCTAAACATGTAAGCAATTTTGTTACCAGTAAAATTTCCAGATCGAGAATAATACTCAACTAGCATAGGGTAAAATGCTAATTAAAATGTTTGTTTGCAGCTTGACCCCGTAAAAAGTATTGTTGGTATTTCTAATGTTATCCAACCGCATAAATGATTGTAATAACACTATTTTGAAAGAATGGGTTTAGTGAAATTAATTTTACCACCTCAGTACTTGATCCATTAATCTTCCTTCTTGTATTTTTAGTTATAGACTTATATTTCATTTTGAGATGGTGTAAAATAAGAACATTTCTACTTCTTCCAATAAGAGCATAGTGGCCTAAGAAGTCTATAAACGAGAAGATATGTTAAACATACTTGCAACCATAACTACATATTTGTCGTTAGTGATTATAATATGGTACTATTCATATATGTTTGAGTTCTTCCTAAAACTTTAAACATTATATGTTAGTGATTCTTCTAAATCATGTATTATTACTTAGTTTTCTTGTATATAAAAACCTTATTTTATATGATCTTCAATTACAATGGGTATATTGTAATTTCTAAGTGTATTATTATACTAATCCTAGCTCCAGGATTCTTATGGTTAGATTTTTCCATGTAATTTGGTGCATCTTCCTTTGATTTGTAAATTACCAATACCAATAGTAGGAATTAAGTAAAATGAGGAGATTTTATATATGCAAAGGTTATAGTTTAATTTTACATAAAACCCTAGTGTAAATGAACACCTTTCTAAAACAAAGTCTATGGTTATAAAGTGAAGAAATCAAAATGAGGTTATGACACTATGCAAAGATATCATAGAGTATTGACTTATGGACAAAATGATTGTGCGGGTTGGATGAGTTTGAAACTATAGCATAAACCCATAACTTGCAAATAATTGGGTAGACACGTGGTTGGTGTTCATATATTAGGTTTTCGTTGACCTTGAGATGCCATATAATTGGATTCAAACCCTAAAAATGAATTTGTTTTAGTCTAGTTCATGGAGTGGTCGAGTTGTGAGCTCGTGGCCGCCATGCTTGATGTCAAACCTCCATTAAAATGCACACAGGCCTTTGTGAGCCTTAATGAGCTGGTGTAGAAGGGTGAGTAAGAATCTTACTGCCATCGTGAGGTGGTTTTGACTATGTAAAGAGTATTGGGGGTTTGGTTTGTATTCACTATTGTTTTTCTGAGTGAGTTTTCATACTGAGTGAGTGTTAATTAATGTAACCAGTGTGAAGGGAGTCCTTGAGTGAAGAGTGCTAGGTTCTTGTTTACTACTGGTTTTCATATCGTGGGTTTGAAACTTCCTCATCATGGCTGGATCTTTTCTCTTGAATACTACATTTTTCACTTCCCCTTTTGACAGTGCTCCATTTTAACTTAGGACAAAACAAAAGAGGCTCGGGTTGGCTTTCCATGACCTCATAGTTACACAACTCTATAAGGTAAGAATGGAATTGTTTTTCTTACAGTTTGTTTAGCATAGATTTAAATTATTATATTATGAGTTAAATGTATCTAACAAAACTAGGGTTTTATCTGTGCAGGCTCTCCATACCCGATATTGAAGCTGAAGAACTCTACCCATAGGCTTCCATGAGAGCATCCACCCTGGTAAGCCTCGGTTTCACCTGAGGTTTCTCCTGCAAAAGTTGTATGGTGGAATTTGATGGCACTGTCGTGTGTTGTGGTTGTTGGTTCAGTCGTGGTCATTAGTTGCTCTATTTGTTCTTTTAAATTTCTATTTTAAAATCCCTAGTGGTTGTTTGTAATGGAGGAAATCAGGCTCTCTTAGCCAAGACATAAGGAATTAATTTTTGGAGCCTTTTCGGCCATGATTAACTTATAAATCATTGTTTAAAACTAGCTTTAAACCATGACCCTTACCACCAGGCCATTTGGTCATTAGTTGCGGATTTGTTTGGGGTTTTTAAAGAAAACTTAATGGTTGTTTTTACAACACTTCTTGTTTTGGTAAAGGGATTTTGTAGCCGAATCTGATGGTTGTTTTTTTTCATTTTTGTGAACTCTGTTTATATTAAGATACTTGTGCTCAGGATTTTAAGCCTTGACAGAAGATGTAACAGGCCATAGGCAAAACTATGTATGTTCAGTTTGTTTTCAATATTAAAAGGATTTTCACAGCTTAAGGATGAATTAGCAGTATCTATGTTCAGTTTAAATTAATGTATATTTTGTTTGTTTTATCTATTTTATTGTTATTTACTTTTGATGGTTAGGGTTAAATAGATTAGTAAGATTTTTTTTTTCTTATTTAAAGGAATATGATTTGAAGACCTTTGATAAGGAAATATTTTAATAGTAGTAAAATTAATAATACTGTAATGAATTCTCGAAATAGGAATGAGAATGTTATTATTGAATAAATGTATCTCTTTTCTGTAATTTCTGGAATATACTGCTATTTTGGTATTATAAATTTTGAATTTATACTGTTGTGAAAGAACAGATCTTTTGTAAACCCTAATTCTTTTTAATGGTTTACAAAGCTAGTAATTTTGTTTCAGTAACCCTAGTTTACATTTTTACATAAGTGAGCTAAGTGGGTAATTATTTAACCTAAATTACTATTTTACTAAGTTAAACCTAGTTTAGATAATTTACTATTCCTATCTTATCTAATTAGGATTACATACTAGGTTTATAGTATGTAACTTTGTTAGTTCTACTATATAAACTATTACATACTAGTGTGTATTACTTAGACTTGTTCTTCTATCTTTATTTAGTTTAATTAAATAATTTAAGTAAATAATACAAATACACTTAAAGTTCTATAAATAAATTTACACAAAATCTTGTAGATAGTAATCATTTGCATCTGCATTTATATTTTATTGAATCTACTTATTTGAAAATAAATAAACCTAATGTACTAGAGTACTGCCTTGCAAAAGGTGTGGAAAAATACAGTTTAGGTAATTTTTCCTATCTATCAATTAACTCAAAAATTTCTCTACTAATTTACCATAATCTATCTAGTTACTAACTTTCACAGCATAAATAATTTTCTTATTTATCCCTAACAATAGTAAAATAGAAATATATTATATTATTGAAAACTCTTAAACTTTCTAGATATAATAAATAATTTAATGATTGAACTTAAACAAGTAGAACCTGTAGTATAGATGAGGTGACAACAGCTAATGGAAGTTGTTCCTCCCAACCAACTCCTGGAGAAGAGATGGAATACAATTCTTAGGACCCCAAGCTTGTCTCCCGGTCCACCTAGTAGAGAACTAGGTGAGATATGTAGTCTTGAAATCCTCTGCAACTCCACTGAGTGGTCAGCAATAACTCAGTTCTTCTTACAGTAGTATGAACTCAACTTAGAATAGTTGCACTAGTTCAGTATTCAGCACTTATCCCCTCAAACTTACTTCAGCTAGTCCCCTACATCAAATTCACATGTACACTTCATTCACTCAGAATGATCACAATCCAGAATGAGCAATCTTAGCTATCTTCAATGGGAAGTTTTATTAGCATGCTTAGGTATTTTGGGTTAGTTTTTACTTAATGAGCCACCTGCTCCTGCTCCACTTTCTTAGGGAATCATGACCACAAAAATAGGGAAGTTTCCATCTGCAACAACTAGAAGTAGTTTGAGGATGCTGCCACATGTCAATCTACTCTCAACCCAGCCTCCTCCCCCAAGTGACCAGTAAAACACTCATTTAACAATTCCCCTAAGTTGTTGTCTCATATTTCATTTATTTATTAATAAAATATCCTGAAATACATTAAATTATCCTTGACCCCACTTGGTCATTACTTACAAACTTTCACATAAAATATAACATAATGTTCCTCAAAAACATAAAATTGTTTTGCAAATTGGGGCATTTGACATAGTGCCTATTTTTAGAGATAACATAATGTATTAAAATAGAAAGACAGTCAGTCGACTAATAGTTAAGAGTTAGTTGATGGTTGGATCAAGAATTGTAAAAGCAAAAAAGATTATAAAAGCATGAACCCAAGCTATGTGTGGGTTGGTCATTGTGGTTTCAGGATGAAGAGAGTTGCTTAGTCGAAGATTCAATCCAGGTTGTGTGTGTATCAACAAGTAAGAGAAGAAGAGACAGACCAAAATAAGAGAGAATGAGACAATAAATGAATGTATGCATTGTAAAGAAGATATAAAATAATATTATGTGAGTTGAGTACGCATACCAAAGGTAGCAAACCAATTCTCATGCGAGATAAAGAGCACTTTTGTGGTTTTTCCCATATGTGTTTCCATGTTATACCTTGTCTTTGTGTGTTTAATGTGTGTTTTGTGTCGTATGCATAATTGATATGGATGAGATTATCTAAATGTATCGCACATATTTAAATGGTGAATGAACTTATATTTTGTCGCATCTTGAATATGTCTTAATTCCTCATTATTAACATTGTTATTTATATCGATGGATTAGTAGATAGTTATAGTGAATGAATATATAAGAACAAAGGTTTAATTCCAGTTTTGGTCGAGTTAACTAGGGTTGATACAAGGAATAAGTACCCGACCTAAGTGTAGAAACTTGGTTCTAGTAGTCCCCATAAGATATCTCTAGTGATACTTCATCTGCTTTGTAGGTGTTGCCGACAGAGTCCTTCTCTGTTGGGTCAGTATCTTCGGTATTGTTGACAACAAAGGATCTGGACCTAGGTCAACTGAAATTAAGCCAACAAACAACTTAATCCTTTCTTCTATCTTACCAAGTTACTTTCAATAACATGAGAAACAACAAAATATAACACCCAAATGAGATAAAAAAAAGTGTAACAAACGTCTAATACGACCAATTTTGTTTTTTGATCAATAGGTCGATGTTAACTTCGTGTGTATTTCGATCAAGTAGTCACTTATTTATCCATCTCCACTCTCTTTTCAAAAAAAATTCTAGCTATCTAGATATGTTCTAGTTAGCTCCACTGTCTATATATTGATTGAAATTTCTAAAGTACAATTTACATACGTACACTTCTCTCATATTTATGTGATAGATATATCTTACTTTTGTTGCAATCTAGATCAAGTTCAAAACATTTTCATCATCCTTTTTTTTAAAGGACAACTATTAAGGTGCTTGGATTTAGTATATAAACAAAAGAATGTTTTTGGCACTATAACACATAGATATTCTTACCCGACCATCTAACAATATTAAGGGAGAAATTTATTCTATAGGGTTTGATGGTGCACTATAGACATGGCATAAGATAATTCATTCATAACATGTTGACATTATAGGCATGTTTCTTCCATGGGTTATCAATTTGTGTGCATTGCCATTGTTATTAAAATCCCAAAGAAATTCATCACCTTCGAGCTTAATTATGAACTAAATACCAATATAAATTCTTCAAATAATAACAATAGAATTGTTGGTAATAACTCCCGATTCAATATTCTATTCACGACTAAAACATTAATTTATAGATTACAATGAGGCGGTTGAGAACCAGCCTTTTCACCTTCCCGGGAAACTATTCAAATTCCTATTTAATTATTTATTTACAATAATCCTGACGGATTATATTCTAACAATCCCCCTCTTAATCCGAAGGGGTGTTCGTAAGTCTGAGCATGTTTCTGAATCTTTCAAACTTTTCTCGTCCAAGCGCTTTGGTGAAGATGTCTGCAACTTGATCATTTGTGGAACAATGTCGAAGATGGACTGTCTTGGCCTCTACATGATGTCGAATCAAATGATACTTTGTGTTGATGTGTTTTGTTCGATCATGGAATCTAGGATTCTTTGCCATCTTGATTGCAGAAGTATTGTCGACCAACAATGGAGTGGAGTTCTCTTATTTTTCTTGCAAATCTTCAAGTATCTTCCTGAGCCATACTATTTCTTTCGTTGCTTCAGCTGCAGCCACATATTCTGCTTCGGTTGTTGAATCTGCTGGAACTGACTGTTTGCGTGATCTCCATGAAACAGCTGCTGATCCAAGACTCATAGTGTATCCAGAAGTTGATACTCCTGTCTCCTTATCGCCATCAAAATCTGAGTCTGAGTACCCAATAAGTTTGAAGTCATCCACTTTAGAGTACTTGAGTCCAACGTCTTGAGTCCCTTTCAAGTATCTTAGAACCCTCTTTGTAGCTGACCAGTGTCCTTTACAAGGTTTATGCATGAACCTTGAAAGTATACCAACAACATAAGAAATATCTGGTCTAGTTGTTGTAAGGTAGATAAGACTTCCTACAAGTTGTCGATACTTGGTCGCATCTTCAAATTCTTTTCCTTCGCTTGATGTGAGCTTCATTTTCTGTTCCATTGGAGTAGATATAGGATTGCAATCTGTCATGCAAAATTTGTTTAGTAGTTCTCCAATATTTTTTTTTCTGAGATAGGAATATGTACTTAGGATGTTGAGTGACTTCAATTCCTAATTAATAGTGGAGATGTCCCATATTTGTCATTTCAAAGATCTTTTTCAAATCTTTCTTTATGGATGATATATAGCTCTCATTGTTCCCTGTCATCAAAAGATCATCTACATACACCACAAGATACACAACAAATCTTCCAACTTTCTTTATAAACAGTGTTGCATCATCAAGATCAAAATGTTCGAAATTTAACTTCAAAAGATGCTCGGTTAATTTTTCGTACCATGCGCGAGGTGCTTGTTTTAGGCCATACAAGTATTTGACAAGCTTGCATACCTTTTGTTCTTTTCCTTTCACAACAAAGCCTTCTGGCTGAGACATGAAGACATTCTCTTTCAAGTCTCCATTCAAGAAAGCAGTCTTCACATCTATTTGATGAACTTTCCACCATTTCTTAGCATCCAAAGAGAGTAAGGTACGGATGGTAGCCCATTTTGCTGTAGGAGAAAATGTTTCTTCATAGTCAATTCCTTCTTTCTGTGCATAGCCTTTTGCTACAAGCCTCGCTTTGTGCTTTTCAAGTGAGCCATCTGATTTGTATTTGTTCTTGTACACCCACTTCCAGCCAATTGGTTTGGTTCCAACTGGAGGGTCAACCAGCTTCCAAGTTCCATTCTTTATGAGTGCATCATATTCATTTTGCATAGCTTCTTTCCACTCAGCACGAGTAGAAGCTTCTTCAAAGGAAGTTGGTTCAAAGTTAGCAGATAAATTAAATTCACAATCAAATGATACATCCATGTCATCACCTGAATTATCTGCTTCTCCTCCATGTCTTTTCGAACTTCTCGTTCCTGTTTTTCCAACTTCATCCTGATGGACACTTTCAAGTGTCTTTGTGGCCCATTTATGAATCTTCTGTGATGCTCCTGGTTGATCAGCTGGTGGTTCTTCATCATTGATTGAGAGTCTTTCAATTCTCTCAATCACATCATCCAGTTGAACCTCTTGATCAGGTGAAGTAGCAGGAACTTCTTCATACGGGGGAGTTGGTGCTTCATATGGAAATTCCAAAGGTTGTTCCAGAATAGGAATCCCCCCTTCAAGGTTTGGAATTTCATATTCATTTTCAAAATATGTCTTTGGATGAGGATAATTTTCCAAATGATCAAGTTG
>LPNX010902846.1:61874-119624 GCA_001517045.1 Pseudotsuga menziesii | reverse complement strand
AATCTTTGGCAAAAATGTATTAACACAGGCTCATACTACATGTAGCACACCATTCATTCTACATGCAGCATTCATTTATGCTCATACTACACGCAGCACACGCAGCACATAAAAATTAGAAAACTCCACACATAGAAATTAGGGCATAAATGAGGTCGCAGCATTCTTCTCCAGCACATCAAAATATCAGTCTTCAATACAATATCTATCTTCAAGCTCCAACGCAGGCAGTCTGGCAGTCTAGAACTTGCAACGTTCTCTCTTCAACACAGCATACAATCACAGCTCCACGGCTCCACGGCTGGTCTCTAACGCAGCTAGCAGTCTAGGGTAGATTTAGGGTTTTATTCCCACGATCAAAGGCATTATCTCCATGTGATATATCATGGAGTAACACAATCCTGAAGTAAGATACTTTACTCCAAAAATCTTCAACGCAGTGTTCAAACCAACGCAGTCTTCAATTTATATTACTCTTCAACGCAGTGTTCAAACCAACGCAGTCTTCAATTTATATTGCTCTTCAACGTAGTCTTCATACCAACGCAGTCAGAAGATAGGTTGCAGCGTAGTCACACGTAGTATAGATCATAGCACTCTTCAACAATCTAGTTGAAATTTCTCCATGCAGATGTATTTACACTAGTAGGGTTGCACCAATATTTCTATGACAGCATGTGAAGCTTGGGAATCGCTTTCTATCTCAGCGTTGTTTGGGTTGGAAACTTTCTCAATACCCTACTCATCACCATTAGCGAGATCCGAAGACATAAGACCTGGTTTACTCCCAATCATTTGGATTATTTCTACTGGCTTTTGGCAGTTCTTGTCTTTTTGGCAGTTCTCTTGCAGGTCTCCATGTAGCTATAAACTCACGCAGAAAAATACCACTGATAGGTATTTATTCCTCCACGCAGGCAACAATCTCCAGTCTTCTTCAACGAATCAACTTGGAACTAGGGTTTAGAATTAAATGGAACATCACCAGCAATCACTTCTTCAACGCAGCAATGGTTCAACGCAGATATAAGGCATGGTCAAGCACTGATAGGTCTTCGACGCAGGTGCACAGCTTCACCGTGGGAGAGTGGAGTGGAATTGAGTCAGCCATGGCAGATAAGAGATGAGGCTGCAGCACTTCAATATGAATTGAATTGGGAGAATTTGAAAGCGAGTCGTAGCAATATATATGTATATATATCAATCTCAACGCAAGTCGCAGCAGCTGTTTGGGGGAGTTTCTAGCAGCGTGAAAGAATGAAAGGTTGGGGACTGTGACAGGCACAAAATTGGTGCCTCAAAAAATTGTTAGAAAAGGTAAATGACGCGTAGGCACAGACAACACAGGCCAGACATTCTTGTTGAGACTCAGCACTCGGGACTGTGGCTGAGAGACACAAGGAGCCATTTCCGATAGGTATCACAACGTCTGAGTTTTTCTAGTAGAGAATAAACTCAGAGATCGCAGCATTAGGGTTAGGTATACCAAGAAAATAACGCATATAATGAATGCGCGCAGGGGCAGACTGGCGATGGGTAGACAGCCTGAAGGAGCAGATTGGCAGGCAGAATGCCAGGGCTGAAATGCAGTAGACTGGCAAAAGGCAGGAGTTATGGCAGCGCTTTGATACCACTTGTTGGTAATAACTCCCGATTCAATATTCTATTCACGACTAAAACATTAATTTATAGATTACAATGAGGCGGTTGAGAACCAGCCTTTTCACCTTCCCGGGCAACTATTCAAATTCCTATTTAATTATTTATTTACAATAATCCTGACGGATTATATTCTAACAAGAATTATAAGAGTAGGAAATGTTTGCCAAAAACTAAATGTAAGATTTTGACTAATACATTTAAATGATTAATTACATTTTGAATTCATTAATTTAACTTGTGGAAAAAATTAAAGATGTGTTATTTTAAAACTATGATATACGACTAACAACAGAAACCTCCTCTAAATGATAAAATATTCTTTAAATTTTATAACTAATATGAATTATATATATATATATATAGGTATGATTTGCCATTCCTCAACTAATTTAAATTTTCAAAAATATAACATAAATAGTTATGAAGGGTTGTGGTGGGATAGTTATAGTCCCAACCCCGTGACCTGGGAGGATGCATCAAATATGCATAAACAATTTTCATACTTACTCTGAACTTTGGGACAAAGTTTCCTGAAGTGGGGGTGTATGTAACACTTTGTTTTTTCTATTAGACTTTTTGAGATTATTATAGTATTATTTGAAGACATTCTATGATGAATGACCCAACTATTTATTATTTTGAGATATTAAACTTTGTAGGGATGTATTATTGAGGGCATCTAGTTTCGAATGACCCATACATTTGTGAAACAGTTAACTATTGATGAGATATGACCAAAGAAGTAATTATCTAACATATTGATGACTAAAATATGATTATAAAAATGATGCTGACATTTGGTCAATTATGAATGCAATAATATTATGATTTTTTAATGAAAAATCATGCGAATTTATCAACAAGGATTAAAGTTGTATAATGTTTTTGAATAATTCACAAAAGTTATGTATCATGTACTCTAATGGTTTTTCGAGTGTAACACAAAAGGTAGGTACATGAAACACAAGAAAGAATTGGTATGCAAAGACTCTAGATGAGTCGACGACTATGGAAGGTGAAATCAATCTTGTTTATGATAAATATTTAATTGTGATATGTTTGATGCACTAGCATGCATGGAATCTGAATGAGCCGGGAAAACTCAACAATTGAGATCAATTGATGTTTTTGTTATGGTTGAAATCTTATTTATGAGATTTGATGCACAGGTTGTTATATGTGCAAGGTGATGGGATACGATTTTCAATCGACTGACATCAAGTGAAGAGGCTAAAAAATTATACATGTAAGTATAGAAAATTGGACGGTGTGGTGAAATTTGAATAGAGTGAGAAAAACTCCAATTCATCAAATGTGTGTTTTTCGAGGGTAGGCCATGATTCAGTCACTCACGAATATTATTACTTGGGGTGCGCAATAAGGATTTGTCCTTATTCCCAATGAACCACCTAGCTCTTCACAAGGTAGGTTAACTAAGGTAACATTGACTCAGTCATCATAACCAAATCCTTGTTGGAATATATTAAACCCACTCATAACTTAGGATAAAATAATTAATCATTATTTGATTAATTATTCATCCACTAGCTTAATTAGTTGGCATCCACTTGCACCTTAAAGTCAATACATGCCATCTATATCCTAGGAATGATTTATTTCTAAATATGGGTTGATCTTAACCACCTTTTGACAATATAGAATTAGTATACAGCACTTTAAAGTAGATTCTGCTTTATTCTGCTTTTTATGCTTTTCTATGGATAAGATAAAAGCTAGTCAACTGGGAAACTGGTAGCTTTTGTTTCCAACCCATCCTCCATTATTTTTTCTCCATTTTCTAGGATTAGAATTTTTTTTCCATCTTGACAACTCACTCATGCTTTTGCAAACTGGTGAGATCCTTGATATATTTGGGAAGTGCTTTAGCCACCTATGGGGGTTTGCTATATTTTGGTAAGTCAGCCTTTTTGAGCTTTATGAGTTGTTTCCATACAATTAAATTTTTCTATGAGGGATGTAATATTTATGTACACTATTATTCATCATTATTCAATGGAAGGATACACACCAATATTCATCTCTTCATTCTTGTGATTCAGTCTCGTTTCTTCTCTTTATTTTTCCTGTGTATGCTTGTGAGAATTCTTAGTAGGAAGATCTATTTCTTGTTCTTATTCTTAGAATAATTTCTCATATAAATGATCTATTATTTCTACATGGTATCATATCAGCAGTTTGATCAAGTTCTATAGAGTTGAGGAGTTCTTCCAGTCTCCTATCCCTCTATGAAGAAGAGCTTGTCTAGCTTACAAGACTTTCTCCTAGTTTGTTTTGCAGGTTGCAGAGAGTATCTCCTAGAGCATATCAACAAATTCAATATGGATTCAAAATTTTCTCTACTATCTCCTTTAAACTATGCTGATTGGAGGCCAAAGATGAGTGCATACGTGAAGAGGCAATGTCTCTTTGATGTCTCCATTGGTGCATTGAACGAACCTGAGTCTTATGAAGAGAAAATTGATTGGATAAATAATTGTGATAGATCTTATGGAATTATGTGTTTGGGAATTTCTACAAATATATATCATCTCATAGATTCTACTAAGTATCCATTTGAGTTTTGGACAAATTTGGACAAAGCTTTTGGTTTGCAGGAAATTGAAGATGAAGCATGGAGCGAACCTAGCATCTCCTCTTGTTCTCTCTCTCAATATTTCTTGGCCTCTACATTATCTGATGAATTTGATCATGATGAAGAAGTTTCTCATACAGTTCATGTTGTTGCTTCCCTCTTTGATTCGAATGCTTCCTCTTTCAATCAAGAAGCAAATATTGAAGAGCCATCTTTTTCTGTGTCTCTTGAAGGTGATTTTTCTTCTGGTGATACTAATAATAAAAAAAGAAGTAACATATGGAGTTTATGATGATATTTATTATTATGCTATAACCCGTTCACTGTTCTCTAAATCTCCTATCTTAGATTCTGAGATCTATGTTCCATATCCTTCACACTTTGTGCATACCTCTCTCCTTGATGGTGCACAACCCAGTGATTTCCAGGATGTTTGCTTAGCCAAATAAATCCTTATTTGTATCATACCACTTAACTTAATTGATATAATTTGCTTCATGATATCCTCCTTTTTTATTGGAATCAATACTCATAACCTCCTTGAAGATTGTGAACATCTCATTCCTTCCTCCTTTCATACAAAGGATTCATTACCAGTTTATTCCCATGAGTCTACTAATATGCTTATATGTGATCCTTTGGATTATGATTTAGAATAATATTTGCATGTTGATACACATTTAATACCACCATCCATACCATATACCATACCTCTAAATAATCCTAACACTATACAAATCCCAAGTTCACTAGTCGATTCCTCATCACTCTCTTATGCAGTGATATTTATCTTACATGGTTTGAAGTCTTTCCTATCTTTCAGTGGCTGGTTATCCATGTACTTAGTCATATTTTGACTGATATTAAATATGTTTGGATCTGTTCTAAACACTTATGGTTCAGATCTTATGCCCATCCATCATTGAGATTTTTACACCTATCAGTTTTCCCCAGTTGCTCATAATTTTCCTAGTCTAGCCCTATATCCTCTTGGAGCCACTGAAGCCTTTGTATTTGTTGTTACATATGCTAATATTTATGATATATCAGATTTTTATTAGCCTCATATCATATCTATACAGGTGCTACATCATATTGGAAGATTGACATGTGATTCACATCAGAATTTTGCAGCTATTCAGGGAATTGGGTGTGAAATAAATTGTCTTATTTTTTGTATTCTTTGGAAAGGAGTATGCAAAGATATATTTTCAATTTAAGATTATGTTTTTATATCATATTTTGACAAAATAAATAATAATTCATATAATTATCCTACTTCATCGGTTGATGAGATACAAGGAGTCTCTCCTCTTCCTTCTTGGAGGTTCTACACTCTAGCGCATGATCATGGAGTTCATGATTTCTTCAGAAAGTCCTTCATCCAAAAGTAGTTTACTCATATCATTAAAGTGAATATGAATATATGTTGAAGACATATTTCAAATTTTGTGCCTTGTCCTGTCTAGAGGGAGGATTTTCCCCATGTGGTTTTGCCTCTTTCCTCACTTTTCTGGACATAATAATTGTTAAAGGGTGACCATAACCTTGTTTTTGGGCCCTATATGCATCTATATTTTTTGTCATACCATCATAAAGTCATAATTATAGGGTGGTGTTGGAATATATTAATCCCACTCATAACTTAGGATAAAATAATTAATCATTATTTGATTAATTATTCACCCACTAGCTTAATTAGTTGGCATCCACTTGCACCTTAAATTCAATACGTGCCATCTATATCCAAGGAATGATTTATTTATAATTCTAGGTTGATCTTGACCACTTTTTACCATCTAGAATTAGTATACAACACTTTAAACAAGATTCTTATTTATTCTTCTTTTTCTGCTTTTCTATGGATAAGATAAAAGCTAGTCAACTAGCAAACTTGTAGCTTTTGTTTCCAACCCATCCTCCATTAGTTTTTCTCCATTTTCTAGGATTAGCATGTTTTTTCCATCTCCTTGACAAATCACTCATGCTTTTCCAAAATCATGAGGTCCTTGATAGATTTGGGAAGTGCTTTAGCCACCTATGGGGGTTTGCTATATTTTGGTAAGTCATCATTTTTGAGCTTTATGAGTTGTTTCCATAGAATTCAATTTTTCTATGAGGGATGTACTATTTATGTACACTATTATTCATCATTATTCAATGGAAGGATACACACCAATATTCATCTCTTCATTCATGTGATTCAGTCTTGTTTCTTCTCTTTATTTTTCTTGTGTATGCTTGTGAGAATTCTTAGTAGCAAGATCTATTTCCTATGCTTCTTCTTAGCATCATTGCTCATAGCATTGATCTATTATTTCTACACTCCTCATATGTGGGAATTATCATAAGGGAATTCTATAAGCATATCACCTTGATAATTCCGGTAGCGACGAGAATGCAACTGTAAACAACATCTATTTGAATTAAAATAAATAATAAATTGATAATAAATAACTTTAAGTACATTATGATATGTAAAATAAAAATAAAAATGATAACAATAAATAAATAAATAATAAATAAACTGAAATAAAGCTAAATTAAGAATACAGTTAACAGAGTAAATTAAGGAACTTAACCTAAAGTAAAATGCTAACTAATTGAAAAACAATTAGAGAACCAATGATAACTAAAAATTGGGTGGGTAAATAAAATTAATTAATTAACGAAGTAAGTAAACTAAAGAGTTAAACTGAAAGTGATTTATGGGATGCATCAGAATTACCAAAAAGGTTAATAAAACCTAAAGAAAAGGAAGAACGAGGGATCTTGATCTTCTTGTTGGGTCCTTCCATAGTTTGGAGCCCGAAACATTTTTGTAGCTCTGAGGCGGTTGTGGAAGAGTGTGCTTCAATCCAACATGAGTGCAGTTGGGAGCCTCCCAGCTGCATGGCATTGTATTTCCATTGTTAGCCATGTATTGTCATCTCCATCAAGTTGGGGGGTTCTAGGGGAAGGAGAGTAACCGGTAGGGAATGGAATGGAGGAAATTGGTGGGTTCACTATGACTGGAAATCTACCTAGAGAGTGAAGGGAATATTCCAGAAGAAAACAAGTTATAGCACCATCATATCTTAGCAAGTTTGTAGGATCTTGTGGCGAGGATTTCGACAACAAAAATAGCCTTCGAAACACTAATAAATCTAGGCATATTAACCATTCAGGATTATTGTAAATTTTGGTGTTATCAAATTGTGTCTTTATTACTGTAATTAAAAGGATTTCATGTATAAGTAATGTACTAGATATTATTTAGATTATGGACATGGAATAGTTATCCAAATATGATATTTAAATTCAAAGATCTGTTAATTTCTGTATTTGTTTTTAAAAGGAAAAATAAGAAGAAACGGTGCTCTTAACTGAAAAAATCTTTTAGATCTGCATTTATTTATATGCATGCATATTGTTTTAGTTGTTTTTGTTGGACCCCTTGGAGGTTCGTTACAAAAACCAATTGAGAAGGGAAGAATAAAGGTTTCTCGTGTCAATGGGGTTGTTGACATATGACTTCGAGAGGACTTGCAATCCATTTTGTTGATATTGAAATCCTAAAATCCTCGCATCAACCATTTATAAAACAAGGAGACTGGAATTTCCTTCCTGACATGAATGCATCTACACAGCAAATAAATATTATCATAAGAATTTAATTACAAACTGAGTTTAAGGTGGATGCTATTGCTGAAAAAAATCTTCACAAATACAAGCCCTAGTAGAGATCCATAATGAGCAATGAACATAGAAACCTATTACAAGGAGCTACATTTGGAACCAAAACCTCACCTAGGAAAAGGTTTGATGGTACCTCCTTTCTCATTTAATACACCTTACAAAACATTTATTACACCTTACATAAAATTATGCTTGCCAACTTAGAGGATGCACAAGTGTTGTATGGAATTATAGACTATGCTTCATGGCAATATGCCAATGAGCCTCGACTACCTCCACTCATGCTCATCAACCACTATATTAAACACATTTGTGTTGCACAATGATCATCTAAAAACATTTGCAATGATCATTTGACAATGTTGCAGCTAAGGTCAAGGTAAAGGTAAGTATTTTTTATTTTTTTTTTCTTAATTTTTGAATACTAATTAATGATGAAAATGGTCAATTCAATACCTCTTATCCAATAGAAACTAATTTTCAAAAAATAGTTTATAAATACGAATTTTAACCAACTTGGATAATTTTAAGAACCCACCCTATATTTATATGTATAATAATTGGAAAATCCACATCATACATAGGAAACATTGAGAGTTATTTTATCAAGAATATAATATTGATATATAAATTTTTGGCATTTGTTTCCATAAAATAATGTAATCCTGTTAAATATTGGTGAACCTTTCATAAAAATATAAAATCTTGTAAAATTTTGGTGAATCTTTCATTGAATTATAAAAACTTGTAAAATATTGGTGAATATTTCATGAGTGCATCATCTTCTTAGCAGAATACCTTATTGTGAAAAGATGAAATGTAATTACACTTCTGAATCTGCACTTTGATAATAGGAATAGTGAATACATTGATATATGGTGCACCACTACCAACATACATATATATGGGGAAATACTAGAAAATTGTGTATTAGTGACCTCTATTAAATCAATTTACATCACTATTCCTTTTATGAGTTGAAATTCATTAGAGGCCATCCTTCTTGAGCAATTATTAAGTGTAATAATATTAAACAATATGATTAAGAGAGTGTAATAGAAAATAAATATCACCATTGTATCATAATTACAAAATTTCTGCAATCATATGTTTATGAGAGTACCCACAACAATGACAAATAGAAAATGCAAAAATACATAATATTTGAGTGTAACAAGTACAAAACCATGGAGACAAGTACTATTTCCTAGATGGGAATATAGAGGACTAACAATTTTTTAAAAGGAAAACACCAAGGTTATAGTCCATTCACCTAAGATGATTGTAGAGGCTACAGACCTTACAAGCATAGAATGTGGAGCCTACAAATTATTTTTTGTTCAAAATATAAAGAGGATTAAAAGGATACTTCAATTTCACCCCTTTAAAATTTATTAACCATCATTGAATATTTGTAATAGAAAAATTCTAACATGCATTGATGCATCATTTTGAAGTGATACATTTTGTCATCCTTGTATATTTATGCACACTCGCCAGCACAATAACATTTAGTGTGTGCATTATGTCAAAAATCAATATCAATGTATATAATCACTTGCCTACATGAAAACATTTAGGGTGTATGCATTTGTCAAGAAGCAATATCAAAAAATATTAATGCTAACATACGTTGATACACACTTCTCAATTACTTATCAACTAAATCTCAATTGCATAGAGAACAACAATCCTCCTATATTATCAAGATAAGGATACAGATCTGGATTCGAATCCAGATCCAAATATGGATTCAAGGATCCCGATATGACAGGGAAAAGGAAATAGAGTGAAGAAGGAAAACTAACCATGAAGCACGAAAGTAGAACTATAAGTTATTTCCAAAAAGATATTTCTCATACATGTTACTATTAAGCATTCATGTACCATAACTAATAATTTGATAAGTTATAATCATGATTGATATTGATAATTTTGAATATCATCTCAACATGAACATGAAGTAGGTCATAACAACATTTATGAGAATCGACGATACTAGTTTAGAAAAACATGGCATGCAATAGAATGGAGACTCTACTAATTATTACCATGTACATGCACAACAAAGATCATCCAGGGAGAGAAACTAGTGTCATTTTATATCCCACAACCAGATAAAATTTCAACTCCATTAACCCAAGAAGGACCCTAGATTCTTACTGTAATAAAAAAATATGGGGGAACATTTCAAATAGAAAAAAGTAATGGATTTAGCAGATTCTATTTCTTTCAGAGGTTAACTGAGAATGCATTGTGGGTGGCATAATTCTAGTACAATTAATTAGTGTCAAACTAGAAGTAAACTATTACAAATTTGCAGTAGCAAAAAGATGTTGAAAATAACTGAGGAAAAATACATGTGTGTCCATATTTTAAAACCTTGTGAAAAACTTTACGAAATTCCTACATGCACAAGAAAAATCAACTCAATATATGAATCAAACAACAACAAAAGTACAAAGAATTATGTGAATGCAAGTATGACACAATAAAAAAATAAATTTCTATTCCTTTCAGGGTAAGACATGACCAAAAATTTCACAAAATTTCACAAAAGGAAAACACAACATCTTTGCATTCACTTGAAGCGATGATTGCAAGAGACTACATGATCACAAAAATCATAGAATGTGTTGCAAATCCAATGGAATATGCTTAGTTCACATACAAAAACACTTATATAGGTATTATAATACCCGATAACAAACATGGATTATAAAGGAGAAAATAACAAATCCAACCAAAACAACTAAAAATAGGATCGACGTTATGAACCCCTGAACAAAAGGTGCTTCTTAAGTACCTTAGTGAAGAGTTATCATCTCCTAACAAATTATAAAACTATTTTTTTTTCAAATAAATCAAAGGGAGAAGAGAATTACAAGATGAACAGTGTATATTATAAGCCCACTTTAAAAATCCCATAAACTATCTCTACTTATTATGACCATGAATGGTTATATTTACAACAAATTTCTAAAGCCATTACTTGATAATAGATTATTTAAAAGTTGAGTACTTAAAAATCAAAATTGTATATCTAAAGGTCAAAAAAATTCGTGGGAATCAATCAAAATGATCAAGCAAAATAAGACTCTACAATGGAATGGAGTTATCTCTTTTTGTTAGATTATAAAGTGAGCAATATATGTGTGATTAAAAAGGATAAGTGTGTGATAACACATCTTAAGACTGCCACAAAATTCATATCCGCAAAAGATAGTATGAATATGACATCATAACTCCCTAAACACAATCCAACGATAATATTTAAAAAATTGAGCATTAAAGTAAAGCATGTGCTCTACAAATGGGGGGAATGGCTTGAAGAGAATCATACTATTGTGTGTGTGTGTATACTCTTTATCATTGCTCTAAAAATAACCACTGTTATTTCTACCCTCCAAAAAGTTGTGTTCTTCTCTCACCTACTACTAGCAAAGAATTTAAAATTAGTTTAAATCATCTGAAAAATTCCTTGAATACTAGACCCATTACTTATAGGAAACAAATTTTGAGCCTTGACAAAGATTGCACCTGTGGATTGTAGCCATAAAATAGTTTTCACTAGCATTTTTTAATCCCATATCTGAGAGAATAGATGTCTAATTTTTGACATCATGTTGTCGACCATTAGACAATCACCTTCTTTTTTACTCATCGGTTGCACTTCGATGAATGTTCGACAATAAAATAAATATGTCGTATTTGCGACTTAATTCCGTCGCATATTTGACAACAATTATTTTAATATTTCCATCAAATTTTTGCCAATTTTCATTGAATAGAATGTCATAAATACGATGGAAATCCAATGGATTTCACTGCAGAGGAGGTTAGATTATTTGTAAGGTGGCATCGGATGTTCGACAAAGTTAGACATCAGATTTATGGTGAATTCACTGGATTTTATGGAATTTTCCGTCGGATGTTCGACAAAGTTAGTTGTCGGATTTATGGTGAGGCCATCGTAGTTTATGGATGCGGTCATCTAATAACTGACAAAATATTCCGTCGGAGGTATGGCATTGTCGTCGGTTAGTATGGAGGTGGTCGTCGAATGACCGACAAGGCTGTTGAAGTTAAAAAAAATACAAATCCCGTGATCCTTATGTAGAGATAATAAGGGAGCTTTCATATATTCCCATTTATTCGCCACAACATCAATAGTTATGTATATAGAGGTAGAGGTAGAGGGCACAAGTATGCCTACAACATGCATGTGAGATGACATGACCTCATAAGGAATGAAAATAGTGTTCATCAGATGATATCCTACTCAATGATGATCTTTTAAACAATAGTGATGATATTTTTGGGGCATTTGCACCATTTTATTTGGGTATTAATTTAGAAGAGTTCATCCAAGTTTTCTCTAATCATGGAATAACAAATATTAACCATAGCTCAGAACATAGGGTTTCTATAGTTGACACAACAATTGAAAAAAGGGGTAGTTCCACATCTATAGATGTGCACATAACTTGTGGGAGGAGGCACACCATACTTGTTTGAGTTCATTATTGTTTTGATATCATGTATATCAAACAACCTTTGATAGAGATTAACATTGGGATCTTACATGAAGCATGAATAAGAAGTTCCTTCCAAGAGATGTTCACATCTGAGTTAATGCCTCATTATGGAGAATGTGTTAACATAAAGGAATTCAATCAAAGATTACTCCTTGAAGGAATGGAAGATGAAGCATTAGACAAATGAAATATAGTTTAAAGAAGAGGGCATTCGAGTTCCACTTCCTTGGTTGGTACATACTCCTAGGTTTCACAAATTTTAAATAATTGTATTTGTCAATATCTTCTTTGGTGGTTAAGGAACTAAAGGAGCACCCTAGTCATTATTACTACTCTTAGAACGATTTGGAAATATTGTGGAGGTTGATCCCTTTCTTTGATGGGTGTTCCCTTTGTGTATCTACTAGATAGATTTTTCAGGGTTGTTTTAAACACCAATTTACATGTTCTTTCATATTCATTTTATGATATCCACTATTCAACAGGGTGGTTAGCATGATTTGTTGAAACTTCACCTAAGATGGAAAGGAAAATATCTTGAAGGACATGTTCAAAGGTGAGTAGTTTAGAGAAACATCTAGCATTTAAAGGAAGTTTACGATGATGCCTCTTTAATTCCACCTCATCCATTTGGAACCTCAATATGTAAAGGATTGGTTTTTCATGTAAATAAGTCAACAATATTCTAGAAGTGCTTCCAAGGAGAATGTGACACTTGGTATCAAAGAGATTTGTTCCAAGAATTTTAAAGAGGAGGAGTGGTTTTCCTTAGAAGACTACAAGTGGGTGTGTTATTTTATTGATTTTGTTGGAGAGAGTGGATTTCAAAACCTATTTACTGCTATTTTGGGAGAAGATGTTGTTGATTTGTTGAGGACATAGTATTTTATTGCTTTCCTTGGAGAAATTAGTGGATTTAGAAGCAAATAAATTTTTTTTTTATTGTCAATAGTTGAGCAGAAGCTTCTATTTAAAGAATAGCTCCATCATCTGTTTCTCATGGTTGGAGTTGGAAAATATTCCCTCTTAGAAGTTAGGTGAACATTGTTTTGAAGGAAAATATGCAAGGTAAGGGTTTTTATTTTGTGAGGCATATTGGTTTGATTCTTGAAGCCAATATTGTTGAATATAAATGTTGGAATTTGCTCATATGAAATGTGTTATGAAGGAAGAATTTTTACTATGGGTTGTCACCCTATGATTATATTTGTTCTTATGGATGGAAATGATAATGATCTTTCATTCTTGTTGATCTGATCTTGTTGCAAAATTGTATTCTTCATTTTATAGGAATACCCCATGTATGTTTAGAGGGTGTCCTTCGTTAAGGTAACTCAAGTGATTTCTGCATTGGTGCAAAACACATTAAGTATATTTGTTTCTTCTTCATTCTAGTTGCAATTCTCTCCTTACCTCATAAGAGAAAAACCCTCCAAGTTTATCCTTGGAATATTTTTACCCCTTGTCAAAGAATAAACTTTGCATGCTAGAAAATATTTGCGAGGAAGAAATAAATGCTTCCATATTCATGTTTATTCTGACAGGGATCAATACTCAAGTGACCATTCATAGAAAATTATTAACATAGTTTGTGAATGCACTAGGAAACCAAAGAGGTTCTTCGATACAATTATCATAGCAGATGTCATGTGCAGATTTGTTCTTCCTATATCATGGTCTCAAAGGTAACAAAGACCTATAGTGGATTTTTCAGTGGTAATATTACCTATAGACTTGTAGCATGATTCATTTACTGCAAATATATAAAAGGCTTATGTATTCTTTCTACAATCAATTCTTATTCAAGAGAAAATCATGCCTGGCATACTGTTAATGTCAGGGTTCAATCATATCACTTTAATGTGGATAAATTATACCCTATTTTAACATGTATAAAGATGGTTTTGAAGCACACCTCCAAGTTTATGACAAGGGGTCATGAGAACTGAAAATTATAGATGTTGCACGACATTCTCCTTTACCTAGTGTTGTGACAGATCGATTCCCATTCATGCATTGGATAGTTTTTAGTTTATGAACTTTGTATGGGTTCTTCCAAGTAAGAAGTAGGATAGTATTTAGGAAACTTCATAAACAAAAGTAGTTCTCTATCATATGGAAAGTTTTAGATATATTGATTTTGATAAAGTTGACAATGTTTTATCCCATGTCGTAAACCCTTGGGATGTTGAATATAGATATTGAATCCAAGTTATATAGAAGGTATATTTGCAAGAGAAGGATAGTGTATTCATATGATAGGGTAAATTGGTACCCTTAAGGATGGTGCCTATTAAAAAATAGAAGTGGTAATATGGTTAATGCTCCTCTAGGGAAGGAAAGTTAAGACAAAAAGAGGGCACACATAAAGTATTCCATGTAGCAACAACAACCTCTTAACCACAATACCTATTTCATATTCTTCGGGTAGAAATGCATATAGGGTTGGCAGAACAAATTGTTTAAGTTGCAACCCAATCATGATCCATTGGTAGTTACCCGTTACTATCTTGAAGAAGCTGGTAGGATAGTGAAGAAAATATACTCACTCTTGACAATATATGGTAAAAGTGTTTTTCTTTGCTTGATATGGGTGTTTTGAAGTTTCTTAAAGTTTGTACATTTACATAGGGGTATGTATTGGTCCTATATTCGAAAACCTATGATGAAAGGAGTTTAGGAGATTTTGGATAAATTTCAATATTTGAAATTTAGTTGTGAGTACAAATATTATGGGGAGTGTGCATAGATCCACTACATGGAATATGGGTTCACTAATATTTATAGTCAGAATGTTGAGCATAACACACTAAATTTGTAGATATTGTAAATTTTATTGGAAAAAGCAAGAAAATGTATGTGAAATCACTTGATTTGGATGGTGAATCTTTTTTATTTGGTTGAGAGACAAAAAAATATTACCCTTCCGATATTTGAGAAATTGTGTGTGCAAAGGTGTTATAGTTAATAACATCAAAATGTGAGTTTGTAATTTTTGCTATTGATATGTTATATCTTAATGATCGACAACTTTTACAAGAGAAACTAAAAGTGTGAAGAGATTTTTTGTATGATTCTTTTTTAGAAGAATAAGGGAAGTTCTAGTTTGTAATTGCAATAGAATTGAATGATATAGAAGAAATGCATAAATTTAACCAAGAATTTGTGAACATTGGATTTGAAGCTTTAAATATAAAAAAATAGAGTAAGATGGAACATATGAGGCTATAATTTGTTATAATAACTACTCAAAGTTAAAGAAGGTTGAAGTTGAAGAAAGCCTACCTGAACAGCACTAGGGATTCTAAGAAACACTACCTGGACAACATTAGGGATTCTTTAGATTTTGTATTAATAGAGGAATTCCATGGTTTTGGAAAACATATTGGAGCTTATGGTGTGTTTATTCTTGCATGTTATGATGAAAATAGAGAGGAATATCAAAGTGTGTAAATTAGGTATGGGTTTTACATAAGTTGTGCTTGAAGAACATTATGATAGTTTGAACAATAAAGTCATCCCAAATCTAAGTCTTATTATTGCTATGGAGAGACATTAGGGTTCAATTTATAGTTTAATCATTCAAAGGTATGGTATTTCAAGGATATTGTTTTTAAAAATTATCCATGTTCAGCATGTAGCACTTGGATCCTATATAGATAACTAACATGCTCTAAGTAGTCCCCTAATGGAAATTCCCTCCATGGAAAGAGAAATATTTTTGTGGCATATTATATGTAATTTCATGCTAAAAAAATCCATCAAATGGAGGCATTTCACCCTTGAATAAGTTGGTTAGTATTATTTGAGTATCACTTTTTCCAAGGAAGAAGGGTGTTCCTTGCTAAGAGGCCTCCAATGTGCACACTTGGAGGTTGTGGTTATTACACATATATTTGTGTTAGATGATATATTTAAGGGTTTAATTAGTTTTATTTGGAAGAACAATCCACATTTGAGGAGACATATTAGTGCTTTTTTATATGCCAAAAAAACATGGATTTGGGACCTTCCAGTGCACTTTATCATTTTTCTTGGAAGGATAGCCTATTCATGAGGGAACCCTAAATTAAAGGTTCAAACATGGAAACCAACACATATTCCAACATCATAAGAGATCCCAAGGAGAAGAGTGGCCAACCTAGAGGATATTTGGGGACTTCTTCATGTATTCTCCATAGAGTCTACTTGCATGCATGCCTCATCAATTCTCCTAGGTTTTAAGATAATCACTTGCCTTTGTAAATGACTATGTAATCCACCAAGATACTTGAGGAGTGCATTTAGTTTCTTGGGAGACATACCCAACATAATATCCATTTTTATGTATTTAATGGTGTACTCTTTCACACTTCGCATGTGATTATGTTAGAAGTAATGTGAATGAATCCATTGGTCATATTTGTACCCAATGGCATATAACTAGTATTTTATGAGGGTTTTAAACACATCTCCCTTACTTATTGGAAGATCACCATATAGCCTAAGTGTCTTTATGTGAATTTCCCACCAGTTTTTTGTATGGCCTTCTAACTTTATATGGGGAAATAATTTTAGGTATATTTACACACAACATTACTAAGAACTTCCCTCTTTTCACTACCATGTTCCTAAGATTCCTCCTTAAGGATGCAATGTTCCCCAACACTACCTAAATCATGCCTTAGGAACTGATTTATGTCTTTCTTTTCCTATAATCCTCATTAATCATGATATTTTTATCTGGTGTTTACACATAGGGGTTTGTTGAGGATTTATTGTTTCCATAGGTGTTCTTAAAAGTTGCTACATGGAGTTCTTATCGCCTATGTTGCTACTACAAGAAACAACTTGATGATTTTCCAAGAACCTTTTTTTTCTTAATCCATATCCATCACTATTGCTACAGGATTTTGAATTACTCCATTTGACACTTATGCCAAAATGGGGGTAACATTAGGGAATTAAGGTAACCCCTTAGTCAGGTTTATAATCACTTCAAGTACATTAAATCATTGAATATTACAACTAGGGTAACCTTCGTATAGCCCAGTGTGCTAGCTCAAGTGATTGAGTGTTTTAAACAAATAAAACACACATGACAACATGACCTTCTAAGGAACTATTATTAAATGTTTTTCATTCTGGTTGGGATACAAGAATCCATGAAAAACATGGGGAATATGTAGAATGTTAGGTAAATCATACAATGATATAATTTAGGGAAGTCATGTTTATGTCTCATGTTATGAATCCTAATATAATAAATTACAATGTCATTATGTTTCTACTAGTGATATTTTCTATGATGTTGCATCCATTGTTGTAGGTATTAGATACTAAGACACATGTTATATATTTCAATCAAGTTTCATTAATGGAGATATGTTTGAATATAAGCAAAATGGAATTAGATTCCAATGGATCAAGATGATGATGATGGAACAGATTCTCCTATAATACTAGTTGATGTCTTGAAAAATGGGAAATGTTTCTTTATATCCTTGATTGTCAAAGAAAATTGTACTTTATTTCATGTGATAAACAACAATTGCAGTTGGAAGATGTCAATGATTTTAAGTATTTTCACAATGGGGAAAAAGGTAGTATATTATGTTACATGAACATATTATTGTTATCATTGTTATTATTATGACTTGTCATTGATGTCACTGATATTTATTTTATGTTACTAAAATATATTGAATTTTTATCTATATATGCTTTCTTACATCTTACATTGTGCTTCATAGGTGTGAAAGAAACGAGAGAGTCTTATTTGTTGCAAGGATTGTATATTATCATATAATATGGATATTTAAGAGTGTTAGTACAATAAATGGATTGCAACTTCCCATTCTCCATCCATAGCAAGTTTCCACTTTTTCCTTTTTCTTTAATTAGAAATTGCTTTTATTATTTTTATATTTTCTAGCATAGGGAAAATTTGGATGCCACATGGATTAGGGTATTTCCATATTTGGATAGGATACAATTTACTAGGATAGAGAGAAGTTCTTTCTCTCATGCATTCAGTCTCTCATACTGGTCACTCTATTCTCGATTGGTTTACATGTAGGCTGGCCACATTTCCCTATAAAGGATTAGGTTTATGTTTTGACACAATCAACCTAGGCACACTATTATGGTTGTCTTAATGTATTGTCACCCCAGATATGTTTCTAGGTTGTCTCCATGAAATGTAACCCCGCATCTCTTTTATATGTTGATGTATTTGTAACTTCGGAATGTATTCACTTGTATATCTTATGTATTGTACCCCGATGTTTCCGAGAAGTGCCTGTAATGTATTTGAGTCATGTCATGCCCCAATTTTCCTATCAATAGATTCAATAATGTATACAAGTCATGTAAAGTCATTATGGGTAACCCTCCTATTGATCAAGGGTTAAATTCCCCACAGTTGTGGGGCACTAGGGTTATTAGACTCTCCTTGAGATGTCGGCCCTAGTAAACAATTGTTAAGTGGGGCTGACATGTTAAAGTGGAAATTAAGTGAACGAAAGAATATAAATAGAGAGTGAGCCTCTCTATTTATCACACACACACTCACTCATTGCAGCACATGAGTGAGAGAGAAGAAGCTGGGATCAGAGAGAGAGACTACTACTGTCGAGAGATCATCTTTCATTAGAGGAATTTTGGGGTCTAAAATGGGCCTCCTAAGGAAAATAATAAAATAATAGTTAAAATAATAAAATAATATTGATTAATTTTAGAGGAAGAAAGAAAAAAACTACTTTTTGTGTTCGTATTTTCGACATATCTCCCTGTGTTTTTACTCAAATTTCGATTGGGAGAGCTCCTTGGATGCGGAATTTGATTCTGCATCCAACGAGCTCTCTCGATCAAAATTTGAGTAAAAACACAATGAGATATGTCGAAAATACGAACAAAAAAAGTAGTTTTTTTTAATGACAAATATGTCAATTCAACCATTATGGTTGACTTATTTTATTGAAATTCTATTGGTTCTTGAATTCCAACTCACAAAAACTTATTTTGGCACGTTTTCTTATAAGGCCCATTTTAGACCCCAAATTTCCTCTAATGATGTTTTTGGGTTTTTCTTTTGGTGCTGATTCTATCTCTGAGGAAGTTGTGGGGATTTCTCCTTTATGGTTTCCCTGAGGAAAATATTTGTGTCTATTGTCTCTTGTGTTTGATTGTTGTGCTTGTTATTCTCTCAGTTAAAGATCCTAATATAATGCTAGCTTGAATGATGATAAAAATCTAACATGGTATCAGAGATAACTTGAGAAGAAGAGATTGTGCAGCTGTAGAAGCTAGGGATTCTTAGTTTTTGGGTCTCTCTCCACAATCCATCAACAAAAGTATTCTAGAATGACTCTCCATTGAAGGGCACATCTTTCTATCGAAGCAGAATTTGATTCCGGACATTTTCAGTTTTTGGTGCGGGAAATTAGGGCTTCTTACAGAATATGAATTTTTGAGTGAGCCCGACATAGGATTTATCTCCTCATAAAAATCGAATTTTAGAGACTTGGGTCAATATTTTTGGTTGGGAGAAACTCCAGGAAAGTAAAACCCTAGTTTGACCCTGAGTTGGAAAAACCCTAAATACTAAAACTGATACATTTTGGTACATTCGCTATATCTCAGGATTGGAGAAGGATTAGGAGTGAAAACTTTCATAGGACTAAGATAAAATCATTATTTACACTTTATCCAAATTTCAGCCTCAAACTCGCTATATTATAGGATATATGATCCCTCCAAGTTAGGGTTCCAGCCTCTTCCAGGATTCATCCCTAAACAGGACACTTGGGGAGAATTGCTATATCTCAGGCTATGAAGGTCCCAATGACATTTATGAATATTTTATAGAAAGGGCACAGAATATACATTTTTTGGTCCAAGTTTCAGACCCAGAATATGAAACAGTGACACATGGAAATCCGTACAACTTCTCTATGCTGATTAGTCCTGAAATAGGTCACCTTGGGAAAACGATCATAAGTCCCAATTTCTGAAACCATTTCTGATGAAACCTATGGTGTTGGGATAGGGAAAACTGAGGATACCCTAGTGAAAAGTGTTAGACATAGAGGAGTAGTAATTGTGGAGATATCACAGAAACAATATCAAGAATTTCTGCAGAAGAAATTGGAAAACTAGGGCTTCCTGCTCCAAAAGATTCCTTCCATTGTTTTCAAAAAAGGAGTGCATTGGACAGCTCACCTTAAATAGGTCTATATTTCTATCCAATCAGATCTGAAATATTCCAAGTTTTGAAAATTAGGGTTTCTCTGACAAACCCTAGATCAATCAGCTACAGAACCAGGATAGACACCTCGAATCGGTAAGATCTAATCTTTTTCTATCTTCATTTAAGGTTCTCATTTCAAAGTGATCTATCACATCAGCTTGATCATAATCTTGGTGAAGTTGACAACGTCCAAGCATGGAAGTATATGATCTCTTTGAAGAAAGTGAATTGGATACCTACATGAGTAGAGAGGTTCCAATTCCAAAGGGAGATGAGGCTAAAAGCCTTACACAGAAGACCTTGGTCAAGGCCAAGAAGATCATTGTTGATTCAATCACGGATCAACTTGTACCTCAAGTGTCTTCCCTAAAGACATCGAAAGAGATGTTTGATTCCTTGACCAAGATATTTGAATGGAAGAACATAAATCAGAATATGACTTTGAGAAAATAGTTGAAGAATGTGAAGATCCAGAATGCAGAGACCATACAGCCATACATTACGAGGGTCTTTCAAATCAAAGAACAACTTGTAGCAATAGAAGAATAAGTGGAGAATGTAGAAGTGGTGATATCCATCTTGAATGGCCTCCCAGGATCATGGGATTCATTCATTCAAGGAATGTGTGCCGAAAGGAAGTGATTACCTTCAGTAGACTTTGGGAAGAGTGCACATAAGAAAAGAAGCTAGACTCATAATAAGAAAAGAGAAGATGGGAGAAATTGAAGATCAAGCTCTCATGATCCAAAGAAGATACCTCAAGCGATGAGGAATATAAAGAACTCAATTCTTGAAGAGACTCTTATCCATCTTAGCATTTCGATAAGAAATGATGACTGAAGAAGATGATGAAGCTGAAGGCTCAAGAAGGAATCTACCCACGAAACAAACAAAGATAAGTATTCAATTGTCATTTCATGATATTGTTTTCTTATGCATTTGTTTATATTCAATTGATGTATTATGCATGATAGAATGTTTTCATTAATGACAGTATACTACTAATATGCATGTGATGGGTAAGTACCTCATGGTGCTATACAACTCTCCATTGCTACTTATCTAGAATGAAACCTCTTTGCTAACATATTGGATTAGTGCACAATCTCAATGTTGTCCTGGTGGAGATGGAAGGAATCTAGAAATGTTTCTGTGAGATATGGATGAATGTTGTATTGGCTAAAATAGTCGCATGATCATATATTTATCCATAAGAATTTTCCATTATGAATATGCCTTATAAAATGTTTCTAACCATACAACTAATGCACTTGACTTGTAGGAAAGATCACATACATAATCACCTACAAGAAAAGAAGGATGAGACTCATTCCGAAGAACAAGTGACAACAGATAAAGAATAATATGATGAATGTAGCAACATCATTGATGCAAAACCTTCCAGCTATGAATAAGTAACCAATAATAA
Source organism: Pseudotsuga menziesii (assembly GCA_001517045.1). Classification (NCBI taxonomy): domain Eukaryota; kingdom Viridiplantae; phylum Streptophyta; class Pinopsida; order Pinales; family Pinaceae; genus Pseudotsuga; species Pseudotsuga menziesii. Next base: position 97,494 of record LPNX010902846.1, on the reverse strand, counting down.
AGGGAAGACAAGTTCAAGAAGAATGGTGTCTAGGATGCAGTATCGATACATGAAGGGAAGTTCATAGTTCCATCATGCAGTAGATGGAAACATCATGGGATACAAGGCAAGATTCGTAGCATGAGGCTTCTCATGAAAAGAGTGCATAGAGTATGAAAGACATAGGGAGTATGATGCTTCACTTCAGAGGGAATGAATGCAGATGATCCTGAGGTTCGACATGTACGATAGGATGGATAGCTTACTAGTGACTCTAGGATTTAGTGAGAGTAAAGAGGATTCCAACCTTTTCCTCAAGGTTAAAGGTGGAGGACCAGTGATGCTCCTATTATATGTCAATGACTTGTTCCTGACAGAAGTTGCAAGAAGGAGACTTGCTATCAAGTTTGAAATGAAGGACATGGATATGATGCACTACTTTCCAGGCATGGAGGTGTGGAAAAATCTCCCCAAGACAAGGGATGTATGCAGTAGAGATCCTGAACAGGTTCAGGATGATGGACTACAAGGCCATGACTACACCTATGGCATTGAACCTGAAGCTACTGAGTGTTGCTTCATCAGAGTTGGTTGATGCCATGAAGTATCGTCAGATGATTGGGTCCTTGATGTACCTGACAAATACGAGACCATATATTTGCTTTGTTGTGAACACCTTGAGCCAATTCCTGATAGATCCAAGACATGTTCACTTGATTGCTGCAAAGCATATTTTGATGTCCCTGAAGGGTACAGTTGATTATGGGCTGAAGTATGAGGTGAATCAAAAGATTAACCTGGAAGGTTATGTCGATTCAGATTCGGTAGGTAGTTCCATCAATAGGAAGAGCTCTTTAAGGTGTTGCTTCAGTATGGCATCAGGTGTGATATCTTGGTTTAGCAGGAAATAGTCTTGTGTGGCACTGAGTACAACTGAAGTAGAGCTTGTTCAGCTAGTTGTGAGGCAGTATGGCTAAGGAAGCTACTGTCTGATTTATTTTCTACTTGTATATATTGCAACAACTAGAGTTGTGTGAAGATGTTGGAGAACCCGATGTTCCATGATAAGTCGAAGCATATCAAGATCAAATATCACTATATCATGGATATGGTGCAAAGAGGAGCAGTGAAGCTCCAAGTTGTTGTGACAGAAGAATAGATAGCTGATGTGTTGACTAAGCCATTGGCCAAAGTGAAGTTTGAGTACTTCAGGGAGAAGCTTGGTGTTCTCCAGATCGAGGTTCCCTCCAAGGGGAAGTGATGAGTCTGTGAGCCATTCTGACATGGTGAGAGGATTGGTTCCTTCCATGGTCAGATGTAAGGGCTAAGCCATTCTATCATGGTGAGAGGATTGGTTCCTTCAATGTCATATGTGAGTGCTGAGCCATTCTGAGGTCACTCTGAGATGTGTTCTCACATGATCAGATATAAGTGCTTAATTCCATTCTCTGAATGGAGGAACCTGGTCAATTACCAGGAATACTTAGTCTGGGACTGAGAGCCATTCTGACATGGTAAGAGGATTGGTTCCTTCCATGGTCATATGTAAGGGTTGAGCCATTCTATCATGGTGAGAGGATTGGTTCTTTCCATGTCAGATATGAGTGCTAAGTCATTCTGATGTGACTATAGTATTGGTTCCTACATGGTCAATATAGGTGTTGAATACCATTCTCTGAATGGAGGAACCTATTCAGTTACCAGTAATACGCAGCCTATAGATGAGGGACATTCTGATGTGACTATGGGATGTGTTCCCACATGATCGGATGTAAGTGCATGACCTTTCTGAGGAGACTGTGGGATGTGTTCCCACATGATCATATATAAGTGCAGGGCCATTCTGATGTGATTGAGGGATGTGTTCCCACTTGATCAGATATAAGGGATGATTCCATTCTCTAGGAGAATGGAGGCACCTAGTCAGTTACCAAGAATCCTCAACCTAGGTTTGAGAGCCCTTCTAGCATGGTTGTAGGATGTGTTCCCGCATGGCTAGATGTAAGTGCAAATCCCTTCTAGCATGGTTGTAGGATGTGTTCTCGCATGGCTAGATGTAAGTGCAGATCCCTTCTAGTATGGTTGCAGGATGTGTTCCCGCATGGATAGATGTAAGTACAGATCCCTTCTAGCATGGTTGTAGGATGTGTTCTCGCATGGCTAGATATAAGTGCTGACCCTTTTCGATAGGGTTGTGGGATGTGTTCCCGCATGATCGGATGTGAGTGCTGAGCCTTTCTAACAGGGTTGTGGGATGTGTTCCCACATGGTCAGATGTGAGTGTTAAGCATGCCTTTCTGACATGGTGTTGGATGTGTTCCTCTCATGGTCAGATGTAAGTGTTGGGTGAGCCATTCTGACTTAGGGTCATATATAAGCACTGAAGAAGACCTACATGGAGGCTAGGCCTACAACCAACATGAAAAATGGTTGGATCTGTAGAACTTCCTATGATGAGAAGAAGCATGAGATAGAACCAGTAATGATGATCCAGTGATGTTGATCTAGATCGAGTGATGATCCAGATCCAATGATGTTGATTCAGCAGAGATGATCTAGATCGAGTGATGATCCAAATCCAGTGATGATGATCCAGATCCATATGAAGATGACTTGAAGATGAAGATGAAGAGAACTAGATGATGATCCAAATGATACAAAGAAGAAGACTTGTGCTGATAAATTATGTCGAGATAATACCTTCCTAGTTAAGAGGGAGTGTTGATGTATTTGTAACTTTGGACTTTATTCACTTGTATTTCTTATGTATTGTACCCCGATGTTTATTCCAAGNATGTTCCTATCGGGAGATTCAATAATGTAAACAAGTCATGTAAAGTCATTGTGGGTAACCCTCCTATTGATCAAGGGTTAAAGTCCCCACAGTTGTGGGGTACTAGGGCTATTAGAATCTCCTAGAGATGTCGGCCCTAGTAAGTAATTGTTAAGTGGGTCTGACATGTTAAAGTGGACATTAAGTGAACGAAAGAATATAAATAAAGAGTGAGCCTCTCTAATTATCACACACACACTCACTCACTGGGGCACATGAGTGAGAGAGAAGAAGTTGGGATCAGAGAGAGAGATTACTGCTATTGGGAGATCATCTTTATGTTTTTAGGTTTTACTTTTGCTACTGATTCTATCTTTGAGGAAGTTTCGAGGTTTTCTCGTTTATGGTTTCCCCGAGGAAATCTTTGTTTCTATTGTCTCTTGTGTTTGATGGTTATGCTTGTTATTCTCTCAGTTAAAGATCCTAATATAATGCTAGCTTGAATTATGATAAAAATATAACATTATAAGCATGGATGTTATACATATCATCGATATTGGGTGTACAAACTATTATTTTTCATTGTTTAAATATTATATTGGGTTGATTTATACCATGTGTCACCTCAATGCTAGGAAGGGAAATTACACATCTCCTTGATCTTGGGTTGTAGAATAAACCCCTCTGTTCAATGCATTCTACCTACCCACCATTCTTACCCTGTTGACTATTTAAAGCCCATGGCCAAATTTTATGAAGTACCATATTCACTTAACAAATCTACTTGAATTACTATCAAGCAAAAATTATTTCTACACTTTTAATGACAAATCACAATCCAAGCATTGCAGGGTTGCATTGCATTAATTTCTCTACACAATTGTTCCATAATACAAGGGTCTCCTAATTACTTATTCAAAAGAATACAAATTATGGCTTTCATTTTCTCTCTTACACTCCTACCATCCATGGTGACCACATTGAACACTTCAATAATCTACAATAATCAATTGAAAACTAAAATATTCAATTTTTGAGAGATAGATCTATGTCTTAATGGATTTCAATTCATGATGTTGTTGTAGAGTAGGTGGATGGTATTATTGCATTAACTACAACCTAGATGGATTGTCTTCACAAAACCTTTCTATCATAAGGAAAGGCAATGTAGACTCACCCAAAAAGACTCCACCTAGAAAACAAATCTTGTATCCTAGAAGCATCCAACTGATGCATATTCTAATTATTTTTTCATATGCCAACATACTTGTTTGCAAAGCTTCCAATTGGGTACAAGTCAAAAGAACAACAATGAATATGCTTGAATCTAGTCTCATCCCTAGAACTAGCATTTCATTGAAGAGATTCAGGGCTTCTCCCAAACATTCAACAAGTACATATATTGTCATTATCATAGTCCAACTAATCACATCTTCTTCAGGAATTTTTTCAAACACTTCATGTGCATCCTCCATGCTCCCATGTATAACATACATATCAACAAGTGCAATTCACATAAACACAATTGTTTTAAACCCACTCCTATTTACCTTGTCATGCACCTCCTTCCTCTATTGAAGAGTTAACAAGTTGGTGACCACTGGGAGAAAAATGGAAAAGGTGAAATAATCCAACTGAATTCCCATCAGCTTCATTTGATAAAATAATTCAAGGCATTCTCACATAAATGATGTCTAGTATAAGCCACAATAATTGTAGCCCATCAAACCACGCTTTGCGCCATCATTTCATCCAAAACTTCATGAAAATCCTCTAGGATGTCAAATTTGTTAGACATGGTCATCAGTTTGTTGAAATATGCAATGTGTAGGATTTCCAAATCATCATACCCTTGAAATGATTGACTATAATTGAAAAATACATCATATCCCTCATTTGGAAATCCAGGGATATTCGGAAAACCAAGTTGAGGAAATTTCTTGTCAATCAAAGGACCATGTTTTTTAACTTCAAAATCCATTTCTTTACTTCAAAATGAGAGTACCAATCTAAAAATGCACCATTATCATACCTTATATCGAACCAAAACAATGTTTGGAGTCAGTAAGATGAGGCTTTAAATTTCCTTCAAGATGTTGCATGTGTTCACCTCTACATACAACAACGCCTTAAAAAATTTACAAAGGAACATGGGATTCATATCTTCATGGAGTCACTGTGTGAGAAGAAAAATATTCAATAATAATCCTCTCACAAAATATCATGAAACGGTCTTTAAATTTTTGAGAAATTTGATTTTATCCTCGTCAATGGCACCAAAAATATTACATCTCCAACTTGCATGTATGATTAAAGTATAAAATAATATCAATAATATCCAAAGGGGAACTCAATAGGGGAGGCCAATGTCACCACACCACCCTCTTCACACTTTTGGTTGGTTGTTTTGCAACTCAACGGGGACTTCCCTAAGATAGGATTATTAGGGCTATAAGGAATGAAGCATAAGGCGAAGTGAAGAGTAGCTCTAGAAAAACATTTCTCTTTTTTATAGTATAGGGTAAAAGAAGAAATGGGAGGAAAAGAGAGATCACTATAGTGACTAGTTCCAAGCCAATAAATGACAAAAGGAATCAAAGAATCACCAACTAGTAGGGCCTTGCTAAAGATGTCGTTGAGAGAGTAGAATTGCATGAGCTAACACAAACTCTACTAGGTGAAGTTGAAGGTGAATTAGGGTTTACAAGGGAAGCATTTTGATGAAGAATCTCATTCATTTCAATATCTTCAGGTCAAACAAACATTCGAGATTGAAATAGAGATTAACTTCAAACCCCTTTCTTCAATAAGGTAGTAATACTCTTTCAATGGCCCAAGAAAAAGCATAAAAATGATAATGTAAACATCTTGATACAGCTTACAACTATGAAGCTCCAAGAAATATTAAAGAGCCATACATGAACAATAAGGGAACCCTTATAAGAATATTAGCTTGAAGAATGGATGTATCCATTAAGATCAAGAGAAAGAGAACTTCAAAAATCCAACCATGAAGAATGAATGAGAGAGACAACTCTTATATGGGTTGTCTCTCTATCTCATTTTACAAAATAATATTAATGAAATAGGATAAAATATTGGATCTAGCCTAGGGTGGGGTAAAGAAAAAAAATAGCCCAACAAACCATAACAAACTTCAATAGTATCCATGAAATGAGGTGTAAAATATCTTATGTTTCTAATAGTTCTCTCAATAAAACTGAAACATGAAAAGATGCTAATTTGTAGCTATAAATAAAAATGTTTTAAAGAAGCTACAATTTAAAAGTATGTCATGATATTGCATCATTGCTCTTGCTCGTGTCCTGTAAATACGCATATGTTGTCGATACTTGTAATTTATTGGAACAAATTTCCTTGATTTGTGTATCTTGACAATGTCTACATTTTCTTTACCTTTCAAAACATCTTTCAACATGCTACACATATTTTCCTGTTGCAATAATTTCATGTTAGGACCCCTCAAATAAATATTTGCTTGTTTATAAAATTAACAAAATGAAGCTAAAAAAATACAGTCTCAATAGTCTATCTCAAAGAAGAAGAAAAACACATGAATAATAAACATTTTATGTTTGATGAACATTTTAATTCAATAATGTAAATTACAATAATATTCAAGTAAAATAATGGGTTATAATATTTCACCTGAGGAAACATGGAGAATACCAAAACAAAGTATATAAGACCACCGATCACATCAAAATACCAATTTTTCAAAATGTTTTCCAATCCTATCTGTAACAAGTTCCAAGGTATGAGTGAAATAGCGATAGTAAAATTTCAACACTACAATTATATACACCATAATAAATTCTGTAAGTCATGGAATACATGCTATGACAATAATGCTTCAAAGAAATAACTGTGGGAAATGGATCATTCCTTACCATTCATTGAGTTCCTCTTTGTTTTGAGAATAATTTAATATTATCTACTGAATAGGGCCAACCATGTGAAGGTGGAAGCTCTTATGGCCCCTCCCCCTCTCATGTCACTCTCAATTCCCCATACCCAATGCATGTACTTGAAAAAACAATTACGTTCAAATTCATGCATATTTCATCATAAACAAACATTTACCATTCATTCAATAAAAAATAGCATTCATTAAACCATTCATTCATTCAGTCAAGGAGTTCATTCAATAAAATCTAACATTCATTCATTCGTCAACAAATTCATTGAATAAAATTTAACATTCATTAAACCATTCATTCATTCAGGTGCCAAAAAACCATGCACAACATTATATTATCAAAAATAATAACACAATATTTATTCAGTCACTTCTTTCTAATTTTTCTTCTCTTTACAAAATCAACAAGAAGCGCATCTTCTGGGATTTGTTGTTCGGTTATTGGTGCTTCATTAACTTGTCGTAATGTATCCCTAGTAGACTACTCGCCAGGTGGATTTTGCGGCAGGAGGTTCATATTTTATGCAATAATGTGAAAATGTTGCATACATATGTTTTATTATTATAATTACAAGTATTTCATTTAAAAAAAACATTACAAATGTATTTTTTTACCTGTTGTAGCCACATCACGTTCTTCATATTCTTGTCCATGATCAACATGTACAATGTAACCCTCTACATGCTCTGCAGTTGAAATATGGAGAAGTACAATTAATGTTCACCATTTCCAATTATTTATATAAAATTGTAGCATATGAATACATTCATTACCAAGATTCGAAGCATGATCTTGGATTGGTTGTTGTCTATCATCTGAATTAAGGGTATCATTGATTTTCTTCTCAAAACAGAATCAATATTATATGTCAATTATTTATAACAAATATATTGCACAAGTAATAAATATTAATTAAATTATATAGATTTTATATACATGTGCACCAGATGGATCACCAGAAGACCGTGCTTTCCCAGACAAGCTTTTTCAACGTTCAATAACAGCTTCAAATCCATGTTGAAATCCAAGCTTCAAGTCTTCATCAGTGGGCACTTCTTTGAATCGGTCGTCCTGCATATTTGAATAATTTCATTAATTTTACATTTTGTGGTGCATTAAAATGAAAATAATTTGCAATTTATTATTTGGATGGATTATTGGGTTTTCGATACTTACAAAACGTGCCTTCGAATCTGAATAACCACCAGGACCAAGCTTGTGATGACCAATTTTTTCTAGTCTTTTCTTTGTGGCCTTTGATGTGTCACAACCTATGGAAGTGTTGAAATACGTTAGATGTTCCAAATTCGATATAAAAATTAATAATAATAAGGGTTAGCATTACATTGTGGAAATTATTACATACCTCCCTATTCCTGGTGGTAGATTTCCTTTTTTGCTCAGATCCCCCTCTTTTCCATATTCCACTAGGGCTTTCCACTCCCTTTCAGAAATCATCATAGGGTGTTCATACTAAGGGTTCCTTTCTAGGTGAACCCTATATTGGTCTCCAACAATATTCATATGTTTTCCATCATTCTTTAGGACTGCGACTAGATCAGGTCTCGTTGCTGAACAGGCCAACCAACCAATTAATCAGCTCATCCATTAATTTTTTTGTTTTTCTATCCCACCTTATGCGGATGGTGAGCTCAAAGATCGCCTAGGTAAAATCATTTAGATGTTTATAAAAAACATCATTTCCTACAAAACTATCATGCCATCATTAGTTGAAAAAAGAAAATTATTGATATATTACAATCAAATTATAAACACTAACTTGAAAAATGTATTTACCTAGGATATTCTCTATATTTATTGGAATGATCTCTTCATCCACAAAAAATGTTGTTTGTATTGTAGGCATTTTAGTGACACGGGAAGATCTAGGAAATTTTTCTTTAGCTTTAGCAATACTAACAGGATCTGCATCCACCCCTTCTTCTGTATGATCTGTTGTGCATCGATCACCAGTGGATACACTCTCTACTAGCCTCAGGAGTGCCATAGAACATGTTTCTGACTGTTCAGTCAACAAAAATGGTGCATGATCCGGTGTATGTGGAGTCATTTTCTCATGTGACGACTGATCTCCACGAGCATCACTGGTCCCAACACCACCTTGACCACTAGTGTTTGGTTGCAGAAAATCCTGTAAATACAAACCATATTGTATAAGTTCACTATCATATAAAAGTAAAAATTATAATTTTATAAATGAATTTATATTATGATTCAAGATTCTACAACTAACTTGCAAGGCATGAGATATATTTACAAACACTTTAACCTTGGCTTTAATCTCGTCTCTTTGTGGAATAATGAATATCAGACAAAGGATATCCGCCATAATTTTTTTCAATATCTTCTCTATCATATTAACCGGGTTTAGAGAAGAACCAATCTCAGCATCGTTCAACAACTCATGCACATCAAAATCTATTGATTGTTGTGATGTTGTTTCATACACTGAATCATTGGTATGCAACAAAAAATATATAAAACATTACTAACGTATTAAATAAATAGAATGAGGAAAAGAGTATATTAACAAAACATATCTATCATGATAGATTCCTAAAATTACAACTAGGTTTACCTAATGCCTGGATGATGGTGTCATCTAATCCACAGCTGGAGACTTTCCCTTATCATCCACTTGCAAAAAATAAGTATAAAACATTAGCGTAATGAAACCAGTATATACATGAAAAATACATTAAAAAAAAACATTATTCTACATATTAAATTTGTACAATGGAATTGATTTATACCTTTTGCGTTGAGGCAGGTATGGTATCACCTATTGCGAGGGAGGTTTCCTCACAGAACCCTGCATCAAAAACATAGAAAAAATTACATAATGGAACCAGAATACTCACTGAAACAATATAATAACAAAACATTTTGATGTATTTAAATTTTACAGTTACAATCAGGTTTACCTGTTACCCCAAGGTTGTTGTCATCTTATCAATAGTCGGGTGGTTTCCCCGATTAAAACTCTGCAACAAATATATATAACATTGTATAAACCAAATGAATATACTCATGAAAAAACACAACAACAACAAAACTCTTTTTTCAAATTATATCTGTACTATTACAAAGATGTATACCTGCTGCCTCAAGGAAGTTGTACTCCCCTGACCAGCTGCTGGAGAGGTTCCTCGCTCACTACCCTTCAAAGTAAATATAGAAAATTTAAACAAAATTATAGCAATTTACTAACGAAAAAATCCTTAAGAGGTTAAATTAATTAATAAAAGGTTAGGTAATTTGTTGGATGTACCACTTCCATAGTAACTGTGTTTGTATCTACTTGATTCAATTTGTAATTAATAAGAAATTTTCCCCTACTTCTATTGATTTAATTGCACATACAAATACAAGGTTTTCTTCACGCCCCTCAAATATGCATTGGGTTGGTTAAGTGTAGACCCTGGCTATGTACTATTTATAAACCCCACAATATTCTCAGTGGCCTTTGGCCTTCCGTTAATCTACAATGTTTCTCCTTGTCTTTGATCTGTGTCTTTTAGTTGTAAATAATTTGTTGGGAACCCATACCTATGCATACTTTGTGTATATTGGACCAAGCATATCCAATATTTGTAGTTGTAGTAGGGTCCAACATACTCCATCAATTTTATACATCTACTGTAACCAACCTTTATGCCATCTATTAAAAACAACCCCAATCCATGTAATGATGTTGGTGCAATTCGATATATCCTCTCGCTCACACAAAATATATGTTCAGTTGAGGAAGATCCCTAGGTACCCATTGGTTCACTAGATGTTTATACCTTAAGGGAACCTCGATGTCACATTTTTGTCTCATCATCATAGGAACATGACCCCCCTTAAGTGAGAAAACATTACATGCATTTATGAAATTTTCTTCGAACTTCTGACATCTACTTGATATAGCCCTTGTATACCTACTAGATGTCTCACTTTCCTCTAGCATTCCTAAACTCCCCTTGCTCTAGGAAGACAGATCTAACAAATACATGTTTGGTTCTACCTGCACCATGGGAAAAAATTTCAAATTGGACCTTGTTGGGTATGCATAGTTATTAATTCCAATGTACAGAACATAAACAGTTAAAAAACTACAATGAATTTTAAATAATGGATAGTAATTAAAGAAAACTAATAATGCTAGATAGATTTGGTTTGGTTCCTCCTTATACTCAAACATGATTTTGAGTGAGTTGTGAGTCATTGTAAGGACAAGTAGTTAGAATACATACCTTCAGTGAGAGAGAGAAAGAGTTATAGAGTTGATGGTTTATGTTCACATTTCATGGTTGAAGCTCACGGGTTAGAGATCACGGTTCACAATTGACAACACAATTCTAGAATCCATAGAAGAGGTAAAACATGACCTTTGTTACCCTACTTTAAGTGTAATCAACTTCATGTGTCCATAAAATATCATATCTATACTTCTTTCATGCCAAGATACTCCAAGAGTGAATTTATGAACATAATATATAAACTTTTCATGTCTTCTAGAATGGTCACTTAGGAAACCTTAGGTTTTAGGGTGGTTACCACAATCAAACATAAAATAAAGTTGAGTACACTTAGACTAGGGTACCAAAGGTCATGTAGATCCTCTTCTAGGGCTTCTAGCCTTGGTAACTTTCATGTAGGAAAGGGTCAAATGGAGTAGTGGGTACAAGTTTGTAGCTATGGTAGTGTTAATTATATATGTAAATGTTGAAGAGGGACCACCTAACACAATCCTATTTAGGTGTGGCTTGGTGGGCCACACTACTCTCAACTTCTTTAGCGTTGATCTTGTTAGTCCTAAAAATGTCATGCCAAAAGTATTCCTATCCATTTTTTTTTAGTCTAGGTCATCCATATTGAGTCTATCTGTTGTAAAGGAAAGTATCATATGGCTAAGGTTTAAGAGGCCATCAACGTATTTGGGTTGAAAGGTGGATGAAAATGGTTCTGCAAGCAAATATAAACAATATTCAGAGATTAGAATGGTTCATACCTTAGCCAAACGAAGGTTGATCCAAGCAGCCCTTCAATCCTCTTCTTGCTCCTCTTGCTCCTCTTTCTCCAAGAGACTTGCAAAACAAGTTATACCTTCCTCAAACTAATATGACCACATATAAATAAATGGTAATCAAATAAACATGAAATAATAATATGATTAACATCATAATATGATCATAAACAGAGATTTAATCACACATTGAACAATGATTTGGGAAGAAGAAGGACATCACATCTTTATTAATATTGAAAACAAGTACAAATATACCTTCTCTTCAAGTTCGACACCTCACGAAACCTTGATCTGGTTCTGCTGCTTCTCTTCTCCAAGGAACTCAGCCTCCAAACTNCACTTAGGAGTTAGTTAAGATCAACTTGTGTAATATATCCGTTAGGTAAAAGTGTGTTTCTTTAGTATGCATTAGTATGCATTTACAAATATTCTAATCCGACGGTCATGATATGTTCTCGACATAGAGTGATCCGACGGTTCAACTTCTTTTAGATCATACCTACCATTGATCCATGGCTTAACACCCGATTGGTCTATGATCTCTATTTAAAGAGCATAGAGGGTCCTTGGCTAGTTGATCGATTATGAGAAACTCATGTAACTTTCTTTCTTTTGCATAATAAATTGCTTCAAGTAGCTATTTGACTAGGGCCGTGGATTGTTTCCCTCTCGAGGGTTTTAACCACATGGAAAACATTAGTGTGTTGATCTATGATCTATTTGTGTGAAGTGGTTACTGAAGGTGTTCGATATTTTGGGAGTACCCTGTGTACCCGAACATGGTATCAGAGCTTTTATGAAGAGCCACTTTCGGTTTTGATCAAGATCTGGAACCGGTGTTGCTGAAACCTTGAAAGGGTTTCTGGTTCTAGATTTTCTATGCATTTGTGGCCTGTGGGAACTGTTCCATTGAGTCTGGAGCACCGTTTCCATTAGGAAATAGTTTTCATTTCACCGAAAACCATTTCCATCTATTCCATAAACACCCATTTCAGCAAATCTAAAGGTATAATGTTATAGTGATGGATTTGTTTTATTTTTTTAAATCGCTCATATTTTATCAGTTTTATTACTAGATATTTACTATTTTAGTCTAAAACTGTTGCCTTCCCTGGCTGCGTATTCTCTTTGCCGTGCACCTTGCGCGATTGCGGCGAATCAAAAACAGAAAGGGACAGTTTTTTTTCTTGTCTTCTCGGCTACGTATGCTCTTTGTCGTGCACCTTGTGCGATCATAGAAAATCAGAAACAACGAGAAAACTTGAAAACGTAGACTTTCCGGGTAAGCTAACCAAGATCTAACCCCTTTGTGTGGAAATTTTTTGTTTTTGTTTTTGTTTTTCATTTTTTTTGTTATTTGCAGGAAAAAAAGGCAAGCACGGAGAATGAGAGAAAATAGTTTAAAAATAAAAAATAAAAACCCTTCCTCTTTCCATTTTTTTACATACCTTTTAAACTTACCTCACTTGGTCCAAAGTTGTTTTATTCCTTAATAGGTCTTGGGTTCAAGTCTTATTAAGCTACTTTTTAGTGCATGCAATTTCTATTTTCAAGTTACTTTATTGTAAAAGTGCATCTCACATAAATAAAATAAAATAAAAAGTGAGTCACTTAAGTCTTTTAATTTATTGACGCACTATTTAAAATAACATTATTGTAAAAGTGAACCTCACTTATTCTATAAAAGTGATTCATTTCAAAAAAAAATTATTGTGAAGTGATTGTCAAAGGTTGATCTTGGGAAGATGTGGGTTCTTTTTTTTAGTTGGTCAAGTTAATATCTGCCACGTCACTATTGGGAACATCTTCAACATTTTCTTTGATCAAGCATAACTTTATCATCCAGAATCAGTTTTCTGTGCCGTTTTTTTTAAAACCGCATATTTTTTCGAGCTATTTGCATATAGACAATTAGTTTCTGTTATTTCAACCATTATTTTATAGTATGTCCACCCCTTGTGATATTATACTTACAAGTTCAAACTATTTCTCATGGAAATCTCATATGGAGGATGTTCTACGAAGTAGGGGACTTTTCAGGATAACGTCAAGGAAAGAAATAGAACCCACTGATGATGATAAGAAAATTAAATGGGAAAATATATGTGATGAAGCTCATGGATTGATTGGGATGTCAATCTCTACTGATTTGCGATTCCACATATCTGGAATTGATGAACCTGATCTCGCTTGGGAAAAGTTGGAATCTGTGTTTGGTAAACAGAATGAAATTCGGGGTCATCAACTTGAGAATGAGTTTCTTTCCTTGAATCCAAATTATTTTTCATGCATTCAAGACTATTTATCTAAGTATAAAACTATTAGACTCTTATGTGCAGAATGCAAGATTAAGAAAGAAGATAAAAAATGTATTTATCATATTCTTTCCAAACTTGGACCTTCATATTCTGTTTTTATATCTACATTCTACTCCATGAAAGAATCCTTGACTGCAGCTAGCTATCAAGAGCCTAGCCTTGAATCCTTTTGTGATTCTTTAATTAGAGAGAAAGATAAGCTCATTCATCTTGGAATAATTAACAATGCAAATACATCTGGGAAAGCCTTATTGTCCCAACATAAAGAAAATCCCAAGCCTCCCAAGAAACATAATGTTTATAATAATAAGCCAAACAACAAGAGTCCCAAACCCTCTTAGTCAACTCCTTCTTTAAAAAATGACAAAGGATCCAAGTAAAAGGGAAAGAAGACTGAGCGTCATTGCAATTTTTGTGGGAAATATAATCATGGTGAATCTAAGTGTTTCAAGAAGATGGCAGCCTTGGAAGAAGCAATGAAGAAGCACCACATCAGCATAGATTCGTCTTCAGAATCTAACTCTCATGGACATTCACTTTGTGCTTCTGGTTACTCTTATACTGCATCTTCTTCTTCTACTTCAAATGAATGGCTCATTGATTCTAGAGCATATTATCATATGGCTAAGGATTAAGCCATATTTTCTACTATGCATGAATGTAACACCAAACAAATATTTGTTGGTGATGATAGATCTCTAAGTGTTGTAGGATCTAGAATAGTTCTAGTAGAAAATGGTCATTTCAGTGATGTACTATGTGTTCCAAAAATTTCCTACAATTTGTTATCAATTTATCAAATTACTCATTCGGGTGAAGGTAAAACTGTGACGTTTACACCTCACCAAGTTGTAATCAAGGATTTTAAAAATCCTCAAAATGTCCTTGCTACTGGAACTATCGATGATATTACCAGGTTGTACAAATTTAACAACTTTGGGTCATCACCTTTTCCTTCAGTTTTTGTTTCTCATAGTGATAACTTGAGCAAACTTTGGCATCAACGATTTGGTCACTTAAATTATCACTCATTGCAACAAATATGTAAAGACAATATGGTGACACTTATTCTGATGGTATCTTGCAAGGATGGTGTTTGTTTCGGTTGTGTACTCAAAAAACATCATCAAGACAGTTTTGACAAATGTGCCTCTTGGCATGCCTCAATTCCTTTGGAGCTTGTGCATAGTGACTTGTGTGGTCGTCTTCCATTTGCATCCTTTTCTGGTTTCAACTATTTCTTAACTTTCATTGATGACTACTCCAGATGCGCTTGGGTTTACTTCCTAAAACTTAAGCACAAAGTATTTAACATGTTCTTGGCCTACAAGGCCCTTGTTGAAAAATAATCTGGTCATCAAATTATTAAGTTAAGATCTGACAACGGAGAAGAATATGTTAACAACAAGTTCACTACTTTCTGCACTAAACAAGGAATCCAACAACAACACACTATTCCATATACACCACAACAAAATGGTGTAGTTGAACAGAAGAACCGCACTTTAAAAGAAATGGCTAATTGTACGATCCAATCTAAGGGACTAAGTCTTCAATATTGGGCTGAGGCCATAAATTGTGCAAATTACATAGTTAATTGCACACCCACTAAATTTTTACAACGTATAACACCAGAATAAGCATGGAGTAAAATTAAACCAAATGTAAGTCACTTTCGTGTGTTTGGTTGTGAAGCATAGGCTCACATTCTTGATGAAAAACGAAAAGCATTGCAGCATAAAAGTGAAAAGTGCATATTTGTTGGATATTCTGAAGATGTAAAAGGTTATAGACTTCTTCAACCCCATTAAAATGATATAATCATTAGAAGAGATGTTAAATTTGATGAAAATCGCTTGGCCTGCGAGCCTAACTTGGTGGGTGTGCCATATTTGTCCTTCAAGCCTGATTCGGTGATTGTGCCTTCTTCTTCTTCGTCCAACTTCCTTGACATGTTTCCAACTCTAGTTTCTGATGATGACAGTGATAATGAAAATCCACCTCCACCTGCTCATGTTCCTCTAATTACACCACAACCAATACTTCCTCAATGGGTCCGTTCAACATGTGAAGCAGTTGGTGATCTTGTCGGTGATCCTAGAGATCAACGTTGAACATGTTCTCAGTTTCAGTGAGCCTCTTCTATTTTGGCTCAAGTTTTCGAGAATCATGATCCAAAAACTTTTGCAGAAACTTCAGGAAATCCATATTGGGATGCAGCTATGGATGAAGAATATCGTTCCTTAATGGCGAACGATACCTGGGATCTTGTTCCTCTTCCAAAAGAAAGAAAACTTCTCAGATGTAAATGGGTCTACAGAACTAAGTATGCATCAAATGGAAGTGTTGAAAGACTTAAGGCAATGTTAGTTTCCAAATTTTTTTCCCAAGTTGAAGGGATTGACTACAATGAAACCTTTGCTCTTGTCGCAAAAATGAATTCCATTCGCCTTGCTCTTGCCCTTGCAGCCTTACATAACTAGGAAGTCCATCAAATGGATGTCAAGTATGCCTTTTTACATGGTGATTTATAGGAGGAAATTTACATGGAACAACCTCCTGGATATGTTCAGGATAACTCTAGCCTTGTCTGTCTCCTTAAGAAATCCTTATATGGCATTAAGCAAGCTCTTAGAGCTTGGTATACCAAAATGGATAGCTTTCTCCTTGACACTGGTTTTTCTAGATGCCATTCTGACCCCAATGTCTATACCAAGAAAGTAGGAAACCATCTCATCATACTTGTTCTTTATGTTGATGATCTCATCCTTAATGGTAGTGACCGTAAACTTACAACCCATGTGAAACCTAGTCGTAAGAAAAATTTTCAAATGTCAGACTTAGGACATTTCCATTATTTTCTTGGTCTCCAAGTCTTGCAAACCCAAGAAGGAATATTTATTTCCCAGTCTAAGTATGCTTGTGACCTTCTTCATCGCTTCCACATGGAAGATTGTAAACCAGCCCCTTCTCCCTTCCATTCTGGAGTCAAACTTTCTGCCACTTGTAATTCCCCTAAAGTAGATGCCACCTTGTATCGTCAGCTTGTTGGTAGTCTTTTATACTTGACTCATTCCTGTCCTAACCTTTCCTTTGCCATTGGTCGTGTTGCCCATTGTATGCAAACCCCTCATGAAAGTCACTAGAAAGTAGCAAAAAGAATACTTCGATATATTTGAGGTACAATTCAGTTTTGGATTCATTACAGTATAGGAGGGAAACCTTTGTTGGTTGGTTTCACTGATTCAGATTGGGTCGACGATCCCGATGATTGAAAGTCTACTGCAGGTTATTTTTTTAGTCTGGGATCTAGACCTGTAACTTGGGATTGTAAGAAACAACAATCTCTTGCTCTTTCTTCAGTAGAAGCAGAATATCAAGCCGCAATTAATGCCAGTCAGGAAGCTTTATGGCTTTGACAGATCCTTTCAAAGTTTGGATTCGAGCAGCAACATCCTACTCCACTTTGGTGCGACAACCAAAGCGCCATCAAGCTTGCCAAAGATCTAGTTCTACATCAGCGCAGCAAACACATTGAGCTACACATGCACTTCATCCAAAATCTTGTTCGTGATAGTGTTATTGAATTTCTCTATTGCCCTACAGATGATCAAGTTGCAGACATCTTCACCAAGTCTCTTACAGAAGCGAAGTTTTCTAAACTTCGGTCTATGTTAGCAGTTTAGGAATGTGTCCTTAAGGGGGGATAGGCTCTAATGCCTCCTTCCTTCTCCTAATAGTGTCACTTTTGTAAATCCTTCAATCCTATCCCAAGTTATTCTTAAGGGGGGATGTTAGGATATTTAGACACTTAGGAGTTAGTTAAGATCAACTTGTGTAATATATTCATTAGGTAGAAGTGTGTTTATTTAGTATGCATTAGTATGAATTTGAAAATATTCTAATCCGATGGTCACAATATGTTCTAGACATAGGGTGATCCGACATTTCAACTTCTCTTAGATCATACCTACCATTGATCCGTGTCTTAACACCGGATTGGTCTATGATCTCTATTTAAAGAGTATAGAGGGTCCTTGGCTAGTTGATCGATTATGAGAAGCTCATGTAACTTTCTTTCTTTTGCATAATAAATTGCTCCAAGTAGCTATTTGGCTGGGGCCGTGGACTATTTCCCTCTCAAGGGTTTTAACCACGTGAAAAACATCGGTGTTTTGATCTGTGATCTATTTGTGTGAAGCGGTTACTAAAGGTGTTCGGTCTTTTGGTAGTACCCTATGTACTAGAACAAGGGGATGATCTCCAGGGAAAAGATGTGGGCAAAGAGAGCTCCAATTCCTCTAGCATAACAATACAAAGATTCCGGTCTCCTCTCATGGATGTCCCTACCTCTATTTATATTCTTAATGAAGAGTTAGGGTCGAAGACAGAGTAGTTACAACTGAAGGAGTCAGTTGCATAACTACCCAAATTTCAAAATTCGTATTTTTTTTACTTTTTTGGAGGCGTACGTGGGTTGTAAAAACAACAGTCGCATACACGAGGAGGTATACGTGGGTTTCAATGTAGAATTTTTTTTATTTAAGGCATACATGACTATTATATATAGCAACTTGCGTGCATATGCGGGTTTCCTTAAGGAAACTCACGTACACATCAAAAAACTCATTTTTAGGGTATTTTTGGGCATTTTCATACTTTGGTGTCTTCTAGAAAGTTTTAGCTAAAAGAAAACCTTTCTAATGGTGTAGAGATGAGCTCAAACAAAGTTACAACACTCAAGATATGGGTCCTTCAAGTTAGGTGTTTTTTCAGTGACTTTCATGAAGTGTCGTCATGGAAGTGTCGACTTACGACGAAATCATGGGAAAGTGATCATAGGTAGAGATGTGTAATTTTGAGATATAATAGATGCCCCCTAATGTATGAGGTTAGAGGGGAAGACGATAGCTGAAATACATTATAAAGGAAACATCTGAGTATGGAGAGAGAAGAGAATCCAAGATCAAAAGGCTTGAACAAAGGTACCTGAAAGAGAGATAAATGTCAGAAAAAACTGATCTCTGGGACATACAAGTCCATATACAAAACATCGCCATAAAGATATAGGTGGATCCAACATATGTATAATTGATGAAACTATCATGGTCACTCAATATGAAAAAGGGTGCCATATCAAATCTAAAGGATTCATGGCCACAAATGAACAAGGTGGATCGATACTCAACAATCGATCATAGCCACAAAAATACAAGGTGGATCTATGTCTCAACAAAATATCATATAAAGTGTAACAAGGTCTTGTGTAACTCGGGCAATAGCAAAAGATGACAATGCTAGTATCGGCCCAAGGTCTTCCATCCAAACCACCCAAAAGGTACAAATCCTAACCATGAAAATAAAGGAGTTGAATTCGAACATGGAGGAAACTGTTTGATTACTGGTCAATAATGAGAACCGTTAACAAATGCAAGGGAAACCACCATTAATGAAAATGGTCCCCAAGGTACCTAGTACATTCTAACAAGTGTGATTACAAGGAATTGAAGTCAAACACTTGAAGAATCCATCGATTAGGAGACATTAAGGTATTCCCACTACCCAATAGCGAGGGAAATTGCCACTAATGACTACAATCCCCAAGGTACTGTCATAAAACTATAAATCTCATCCCCAAAGCAAGATGTGTTGCAGTCAATAGGAAAAGATCCATTGGAAGGAAGGCATTAAGGAATCCTTCATCATTCAACATGAGGTAAGTCAAAGACTATTTGGATCTAGAATTGGTACTGAATTTCATGACAAGAAACGTCGAAGACATGATGTAATGAACTAATACCAGGGAATGGCCTACACAAAAGGTCAAGGCAACTGCAGAATGGCCGACAAAGGTTGTAATCCTTGAACATTAAGCACGACACAAAAGTGACTTAGGCAGTTTTTGACACAAAAGGACCAATGAAACAAATCTACAATGTAGGAGACATTGACAAATTCCCCATATAATTGGAAAAGAGACCAACTAGAGGAGTAAGAAACTCTGAATCAGGTGAAGGTCAAAACAGTAGGACCCAACTATTGATAGATTCAAAACTAGTTCTTTGTTCAAGGAAACAAGACTTGTTGCCATGATATAAAAAACATGTGAATGAACTTCCCTTCCCCTCTTTCTTGCAAAATTTTAACAAGTCCAAGAAAGCAAACTTGGGACCATCTTTATTTTTGGCAAGCTCAAAGAAAAGACATAAGAATGCTTGATAAAGCACTGATTCATGGATTTTACAAGCCCGAACTAGTACATGCTCGATGGTGTTTTCATAGTTTAAAGAGTCTGAAAACTCGAAAGAAGACTCTAGTGGGGTGCTTTTTCGTACAATTTAGTCTCTTGAGGTCGAAAAAGTATAAAACAAACCACATAAGAACTCTCTTAGCTTTCGAAGAAGTAAGGTGCACATTTTTCGTATTTAGTCAGGAAGGTTCAAAAAAGGTTAAATTACCACCTACCCAACGCTCCTTCAAAAGAAGCATATGGCCTGAGTTTTACAAGTGTGAAGGAAGGAAAGATCACTCGGAAAGATCCATTTGATTACAAGAAACGGAGCTTACAACAATAAACTTGAGCCTTTGTTCTTTAGGGTTTAACGAGCATGACAAAGACATAAAGTACACTTGGAATCTTTTTCATGTTTTGGTCCAGAGCATGAAAAAGAGAAAAATAAGCTCATACCAGGGGTTCATTTTCCATAAATTTAGTCCCTCGGGTCTAGAAAAGTGATAAACCTATGCCTGAGAATAATCTTCTCAATTCCAAAGAAAAGAGAGTGTTCCTTTCTTGTATTATTCCACATGGTCCAAGAAAGTGATAACCTACCACCAATGTAGATGCCCGTTCACATATTCTTAACAAGCCTGAATAGACAAGTTTACTCAGCAGTCAAGTCTATTTTGAGGAGTCAGACCTGGGCCTAAAGAAACTCAATATCTTTCCCGTGAAGTTTTAACAAGTATGGAAAATTCAACTCACGGCCTCCTTACTATTTTTAACAAGCTCGAAGGAGAGTAGAAAGAATGCTCTAAATGCGAGGATACAAGTATCATAGACAAGAGAAACTAGTTCCAAGATCAAGGAACAAACCTATGCATAATGCGAGGAAAATGAGCAGGATAAAGACACTCAGGGAATGTCTCCTCAATGTAAAGGGTGTCAAGTTGCAAAGGCAAAATGATACAAGGCTTAGCGATGATGAGAACAAACATGAGGGCTTATACAACGAGCTAACAACATGGAAGACGAAATCAGGCTCATAAGTGTGGGTGGGGCACATGCAAATGCAGTTACAACTTGAACAACAAGGTGAGGCTAGTAACCAGTTGTGAATCCAACCAAAAATCTGGTCTCCAATAAACAACACCATCAGAATCATATTCAGAAGAAAATATCTGATGTAGGTCACTTTGGCAGAAACACATGTGACTTTGCTATCTTCTACAAAAGGGAAAGTCAAGGCAGAATCAACCGAAGAAGATTCTATAGCACCAAGGCTCAAGGGTTTATAATCAATAATATCAACCTCAGAAGGAGAGAAAAAATCAACATGAGAGATAGAGTCTGCAGGAACAAACTCAGTATCACAGGAGTTGAAAATTTCATAAGAAAAATCTAACTCATTAGGATCACTGACTTGCTGATCAAAGGGAGAGTTCGAAGACTAAACAACACCAATAGAAGGAGATCGATCAATATAAATATCAAGCTTATTAAGCAAGTCAGGGTTAGACTTTAGCACATTTGAACCGACATCCATGAGAAGGTCAGACTGTATCAAGGACTCTAGGAATACTTCATCTGAAGGAAGGAGATCATCCGAGATAGGACACATGTCTAAACTTTCAAATGGATCAATAGAGTGGAGATCAGGCTCCATGGTCTATATATAATGAATCACCTGGTAAACTGCTGGGACCAAGTCCCCGGAAGCATGAAAATAGAAGCTGCTTCTCAGTAGCAATTGAACGCAAAGGAAATGAGGCCACATAACTCACCTATGGTGGAGTTGTGTCTATAGAAACACTAGGAATCAATAAAGGAAAAACCTGGTCTCTAGTTGGGTTAGGAGAGGGATCAAGAAAATCCAACTAATCGATAGTGACAATTTCTTCACCATGATTAAAGTACATCACATGAAGGAATGTTGACACCACAGCTTGCATGGCATAGACATAATCATGTCCAACGAGCATATTGAAATCCAAGGGGTCTTCTATCACCATGAAGTCAACTAAGACGGTCTTCCCACCCAAAGTAACAGGTGTTTGAGTAAGAATTCCCAAGGCTATATAAGTTCTTCTATCAAATTCCAGTAACTTACTAGTAGTTGACACAAGGATGGGAGATCCCATGCCTCTCCAAGCATGAGCAAACAAAATACTAATTGAGTCTCCTTCATCAACAATACAACAAGCAATCGTGTATGGTTCAACTTTGACCTTTATCTGGAAAGGTGTATCAGAAGGAAGGCGTGACTCAACTAGGCTATCCCAATCAAAGGAAGCAATTTGAGAGCTCGGTGGGGGTTGATCCGAAGCGAGTTCAGTGTCCCCTTGTTCAGTGAGTTCTGAATTGGCAGTGAAGAAAATGTGACTAGCAGACACTTCACTCTCCAAAGGAAGAGTGGGATTGATCGATACTGAAATCGATTCAACCACTTCATGAAATTCACTCTCCAAAGGGAAAGTGGGATTGAACAAAGATGACATTGGTTCAATCACATCAGAATCACTCTCCGAAAGAAGAGTGGGATTGACCAAATATGAGATTGATTCAACCACTTGATCAACCAAAGATTGAGTAGGTTGTTGAGAAACTATAGGTTGTTCAGGAGAAGAAAATTCTTGATTCTTGGACCACACTCTTCGCACCTCTGCAATAGCAGGGCACTAGCAAGTAAGATGATCTCCCTCACATAGCTTACAAGGGAACTTAAGTTTACACTTTGAACGACCAATTTTCTCAATGGTGTCAACATGACTAGCAGTGGCTGACTATTTTCTCTCAGCATGACCTACATAGGCTGATATTTTTCCCCTAGCATGAACTACAGAGGTTGAGTGACTGGGTCCAACCTGACTAAGAGAGGCTGGTTGTTGAGAGATGTCAAAATGTTCAAAAACGAGATGACCATGAAACCAAACTCTTCTCACCTCCACGATAGAATGGCATTTATAAGTAAGGTGGTCTCCCTCATAAAGCTTACAAGGAAACTTGGGATTGTGTTTTGAACGGGTAGTCTTTTCAACAGTGTCAACATGACTTGCAGTGGATGAGATATTGTCTCCAGCATGAACCACAGAGGATGAGAGACTACCCCCAGCATGACATGAATAGGCTGAGAGACTGGGTCCAACATGACTTGCAGAGGTTGGACGAGCACCACTAGCATGAACATCAGAGGCTGAATGGTTAGTATCAACATGCTTTGCAGTAGTTGAGTGTGTGCCCCCAACATGTACTTCAGAACTTCCTATTATATATAGAAACTCACATACGTACACGGGTTTCCTTAAGGAAACACACATACACATAAAAAAACTCAGTTTTAGGGTATTTTTGGGCATTTTCAGACTTTGGAGTCTTCCAAAAATTTCTAGCTAAATGAAATACCTTTGAAACCATGTGGAAATGAGGTCAAATGGAGTTACAGACTTCAAGATATGGGTCCTCCAAGTTAGGTGTTTTTCAGTGACTTTCACGAAGTGTCATCATGGAAGTGTCGACATACGATGAAATCATGGGAAAGTGGTCACAGGAAGAGATGTGTCATTTTGAGCTATAAAACTATCTTGATAGCTAAATTGTTTATCTTTATTTCCATAGGGAAGTTAATATTGCCAAACTTATTGATGATTCTGTGAAGGGACAAATCCAAGGGAATAATGGAGCAAGGTATGTTTGAAAACCATGATGTTGATAGTGAAAATATTAAAAATATTGTCATACCTGAAATTGGTGGAAGAAGGCCCAAGACATGAGTCACTAATAAATTAATATTCAATATGAAAGATGCCATGATTCCTAGGTTTAAGGAAAATGTTGTAGTTAGTTTTGAGGATTCTTATTATGAAGAATATAGTGAATCCATAAGGGCATAACAATAGGAGGGGAAAAAATAGGACAATAGGAGTGGAAACTTTGCAGAATTATACGACCCTAATAAGGTCACTATTAAAAATTATTATCCTCTACCCAAAAATGGTTGACATTCTTAATTAATTGGAAGGGGGGAACTTTTCTAAGAATGACCTTCCTTTAGGACATCACCAAGTTCATGTGGAACCTACAAATGTATGGAAAATACATTTAAAGACTAATTTTGGTACCTATTAGTGGTTGGTAATGCCCTTTCATGGCATTATCAATTTCCCTAGTACCTTCATCTAGACCGTGAATGGAATCTTCTTGCTATATCTCGATCAATTTGTGATTTTTTATATAGATAACCTCCTAGAATCCCTAGAATAGGTACCACATGAACTTTGGTACCCTACTTTAAGTGCTCTCAACTTCATGCATCCAACAAATATCATATCTATACTTCTTTCATGCCATGACACTCCAAGAGTGAGGTTATGAACATAATATATAAACTTGGCATGTCTTCTAAAATGTTCACTTAGGAAACCTTAGGTTGTAGGGTGGTTACCATAATAAAACATAAAATAAAGTTGAGTACACTTAGAGTAGGGTACCAAAGGTCACATGGATCCTCTTATAGGGCTTCTAGAATGGTCACATTCATGTAGGAAAGGGTCAGATGGAGGTGTGGGTACACGTTTTCAGCTATGGTAGTGTTAATTATATATGTAAAAGTTGAAGAGGGACCACCCAACACAATCCTATCTAGGCATGGCTTGGTGGGCCACACTACCCTCAACTTCTTTAGCGTTGATCCTGTTAGTACTAAAAATGTCATACCAAATTTCTTCTATCCATTTTATTTTGATTCTAGGTCATCCATATTGAGTCTATCTTGATAGCTAAATTGTTTATCGTTATGCCATAGGGCAGTTGATATTGCCAAAATTATTGATGATTCTACGAAGGGACAAATCCAAGGAACAATGGAGCAAGGTATGTCTGAAAACCATGATGTTGATATTGAAAATATTAAAATTATTGTCACAACATAAATTTGTGGAAGAAGGCCCAAGACACGAGACACTAATAAATTAATATTCAATATGAAAGATGCCATGATTCCTAGGTTTAGTGTTGAGGATTCTTCTAATGAAGAAGATAGTGAATCCATAAGGGAATAACAATAGGAGTGGAAAAAATAGGACAATAGGAGTGGAAACTTTGCATAATTATAGGACCCTAATAAGGTCACTATTAAAAAATATTATCCTCTAACCAAAAGTGGTTGGCATTCTTAATTAATTGGAAGGGGGGGAACTTTCGTAAGAATTACCTTCCTTTAGGACATCACCAAGTTCATATGGAACCTACAAATGTATGGAAAATACATTTAAAGACTAATTTTAGTACCTATTAGTGGTTGGTAATTCCCTTTCATGGCATTACCAATTTCCCTAGTACCTTCATCTAGACCATTAATGGAATCTTCTTCCTACATCTCGATCAATTTGTCATTTTTTATATAGATAACCTCCTAGAAGCCCTAGAAGAGGTACCACATGACCTTTGGTACCCTACCTTAAGTGTACTCAACTTCATGTGACCAACAAAAATCAAATCTATTCTTCTTTCATGCCAAAATACTCCAAAAGAGTGAAGTTATGAACATAATATATAAACTTGGCATCTCTTCTAGAATGGTCATGTAGGAAACCTTAGGTTTTAGGGTGGTTACCATAATAAAACATAAAATAAAGTTGAGTACACTTAGAGTAGGGTACCAAAGGTCACATGGATCCTCTTATAGGGCTTCTAGAATGGTCACATTCATGTAGGAAAGGGTCAGATGGAGGTGTGGGTACACGTTTTCAGCTATGGTAGTGTTAATTATATATGTAAAAGTTGAAGAGGGACCACCCAACACAATCCTATATAGTCGTGTCTTGGTTGGCCACACTACCCTCAAATTATTTAGTGTTGATCTTTATATTCCTAAAAATTTCATACCAAATGTCTTCTATCCATTTTATTTTGAGTCTAGGCCATCCATATTGAGTCTATCTTGATAGCTAAATTATTTATCCTTGTTTCCACAAGGTAGTTGATATTGCCAAACTTATTGATGATTATGTGAAGGGACAAAGCTAAGTAGCAATGGAGAAAGGTATGTCTGAAAAACATGATGTTGATATTGAAAATATTAAAAATATTGTCACACCTGGGATTGGTGGAAGAAAGCCCAAGACAAGAGGCACTAATAAATTAAGATTCAATATGAAAGATGCCATGATCCCTAGGTTTAAGGAAAACGTTGTAGTTAGTGTTGAGGATTCTTCTGATGAAGAAGATAGTGAATCCATAAGGGGGTAACAATAGGAGTGGAAACTTTGCATAACTATAGGACCCTAATAAGGTCACTGTTAAAAATTATTATCCTCTACCAAAAAATGGTTGACATTCTTAATTAACTGGAAGGAGGGAAACTTTGCTATGAATGAACTTCCTTTAGTATATCACCAAGTTAATATGGAACCTACAATTCTATGGAAAATAAATTTAAATACTAATTTTGGTACCTATTAGTGGTTGTTAATTCCCTTTCATGGCATTACCAATTTCCTTAGTACCTTCATCTAGATCATGAATGGAATATTCTTCCTACATCTCGATCAATTTGGCATTTTTTATATATATAACCTCCTAGAAGCCCTAGAAGAGGTACCACATCACCTTTGGTACCCGACTTTAAGTGTACTCAACTTCATCCATCTAGAAAATATCATATATATACGTCTTTCATGCCAAGATACTCCAAGAGTGAAGTTATGAACATAATATATAAACTTGGCATGTCTTATAGAATGGTTGCTTAGGCAAACTTAGGTTTTAGGGTGGTTACCATAATAAAACATAAAATAAAGTTGAGTGCACTTAGAGTAGGGTACGAAAGGTCATGTGGATCCTCTTCTAGGGCTTCTAGAAT
Source organism: Pseudotsuga menziesii (assembly GCA_001517045.1). Taxonomy (NCBI): domain Eukaryota; kingdom Viridiplantae; phylum Streptophyta; class Pinopsida; order Pinales; family Pinaceae; genus Pseudotsuga; species Pseudotsuga menziesii. The sequence goes on along the minus strand of LPNX010902846.1, from coordinate 70,369 downwards.
GGTCACTTTCATGTAGGAAAGGGTCAGATGGAGGTGTGGGTACAATTTTTTAGCTATGGTAGTGTTATTATATATGTAAACGTTGAAGAGGGACCACCCAACTTAATCCTATCTAGGTGTGGCTTGGTGGGCCACACTACCCTCAACTTATTTAGGATTGGGAAGATGGTTTTTTTTTTCAGTAACTTCATATTCTTTCTTTGTTCCAAAGAATACTTATTGTTTTCTTTCAATCTTTTGGCTATTGAAGTGCAGTAAAGAGGGAAGCTCCTAGGTTATTTTGGAAGATCTAACCTTAGAGTGGAGTAGTGTTGATCCTAGATTTGTTACCATTTTTTGCAAATAAATTACTCATTTAAACACATATTTTATTATCTTTTGTATGTTTTATGTCACGTAGATCATTATTCAACCTCAGGTATGAGTGTTTTTAAGGTTTATATAAAATTATTTTATTATTATCAGTTTTATGGTTTTATTAATTAAAAATAACATTATTAAAATTCATCTGATGTATAATTGTTTACAGGTTTTATAATCTTTTTGGGCCAAGTTAATATGCAAAACGCATTCATCATGCTTTTTGCACAGCATGTCCAGCCCGGCGTCCAGCTCATCATTCATCTCGTTGCGTGAAACTCACTGATGGTTTAACAAATGTTGAAATGTGTTGCTGTAGACTCCAGTCCTGAAGTGCACCAACACATAGACATTTCTATCACCCTAGGTCTCTGCCCAACATATCCAACTCGCTGTCTAGATCATGATGCAGCTCACCTTCCATCTCATTAACCAGATTGCATGCTGTTGATAACCGATTTCAAGCATTAAAATGTTGGAACAATATGCAAACCATTTTGTCGTCCACCTGCCCAGGTGATAGCATGATCATCGGTCTAGAAGGATCATCGGTGCATTGATTTTACCCAACACCAAGCTATTCACTTCCCATGAATTCAAAGGATGGAGCATCTTCAGTCTAGAATGATCGCTCGTGGCCTCCTCTTCCTGTCTCCAAACTACCACCAGTCTATGCGTTTAAAGAATAGAACAACCTACATTCTAGAATACCCACCATGTACGCTTTCCTTGCTCACCACCATTTCATAGTCGCGATGAAGGATTCATGTGCCACATATAAAGACCTATTGTGCTGAAGAAGGAACATGTGCCTATGTTGTCCAGTGAAAAGAACCAGACTCGTGCTGAAGAAGGGAGATGCTTATGCATTGACCTGTGATTAATTAAATCTCCATTATAGTCGACTAAATTTAGAGAGAAATCAACCACTAAAGGTTCAACTTGATCATCTTTGTAAATCATTATATAAAGTAGCCTCTATGAGAGAGTTGAAGTTAGCTAGAAAATCAATCAGTTAGCAGTGTTAGGAGAAGAGTTCTTGCTATGATTTACTCTTAAACATTGTATTTCTATTCCACCATCTGAATAAAGAGATGTATGCATTGCTTTTGAATATTGTGTTTGAGTAGAAGTTAGCCAGACATCACCCCTGATCGCTGAGAGGGCCCCTCATCAACCAGAGGTTCATTTTCTTTGTTTAGCCTAGTTTCTTTTATGTTTTAGCTAGTCTAGTTTAATTTCTAGTTTGATTCCATTAGATTATAGTAAAAGATATTCTATTTATTTTCTGTAATACATTAACTTAGTTTTATTTCAAAGTGAATTAGTTATTTGTGCACATAGCTTGCTTTCAGTTATTTGCTTTCAGTCATTTTGTTTCTAGTTATTTCATTTCCAACATTACTTTCAATCTTTGATTTCAAAGAATATAGAATAAGTTGCTTTCATGAATTTAGAATAGATTCAATTATGTTATTTATTTTCCTGTTTTGAATTTATGCAAGTTAATTTCCAGTTTATTTATTAGTTTAATATGCAATGATTCCTTTTATTCATGAATTAGTTTAATGTTAATTTGTTGTTAAATAGGTTTATTTACTGTTCTGATGCATTAGAATTACATCTGCATGTCTTCAGCTAAAGATTAGTTCATTTAGGTTAGTTTTTACCATTTAAACTGTGCAGACTATCATTTGGACAGCCTGTTCAGTCTGTTATTTAGCCACCCCTTTCAAACCCACAGTTCAGTCTGTCATTCAACCCTTAGTTCTGTTTAAAGTATTTTTTATGTGTTTTAAGATTGTTTTTAGTTTTTTTTTTTTGTGAATGTCTGAATTATGTTTTTAATGTCATATTTAGATGCTAGTCTTGTTTAACCTTAAAGTTAAAGTTTAGTTGTTTTAAATTATTTATTAAAGTTTTATCATTTTCCTTACTTCTTTTACTTTGAACGAAGTTTAAGTTATTCTCAAGTTTTGTTTCTGATTTTGTTTTAATGTTGTATTGTTTTGTGTTTATTCCTTTTGAATTGATTTATACGTTTGTATGTAATATTTAGTGGTATATGTGTTATTCTTAGTATGTTTTTAGGTTGTCTTTTTTATGTTGTGTTATTGTTGAAAGAACTTGTAGGATAGAACCTAAAGATATTTCTTTTGTTAAGTTTTCTACTTTCTTCTTTTTAAGTTTTCTTTATGTTGTTTTGTTTATTAAGTTTTCTAGTTGCTTATAAGTTAATTCCTCCTTGTACCCTAGTTTTCCGTTTGAATAGTTAATTGTTGATTATATTTCAGTTTAAAGTTTATTATCAATTGTTTAGTTTATTATTTTGTCTCAGTTTAATTACTTTAATAATTGCATTGAAATTCACATCCATTGAAATTCACTGCTTGATGTGTTATTATCATTGCATATTTTGCTTGATGTGTTATTAACATCCAGTTTCCATTTCACCAACACAAATTCCTGAAAAACATCAGTCCACTGTACAGGAACCAAATCACACTGACTTGGGACATTTGCACTAAAATATGAGCCCATAAATAAATGTTGTTATGATTGTAAGGCAGAGGGATTTGCAGTTACATTTCTTCTGTGTTACAAAATAGAATATCTTCTACAGTTACATTTCTTTAACAGAGAGCACTTTCACCCAGGGCTAGAAAAGGTATCCAACAGTTTGCTGCTTCAGGATACTGTGGCTGTGAGGCAAGGGGTGGTTCTACCTCTTCTATACCATATAATTTATGAAGGTTGGGCACTTGTTTTCTCTCCAATGCACCATATTTACCACATTATTCACCCAGGTTTGTTGATAAACAGGTCTTCAATTATGCCAACCTATTACAAGCTGTCAGGAGGATATCCAGCATTACATCACAGGTCAGTTACTGTTGTTTCCACCATGGGATTTGCTCAAATTGTTCCTTCATTGTTGTTTCGATGCTACTGTTTACACTCAGAACTAAGTTTCATGGTTATTCAAAGCCCTTTTACTGATGATCTCCCTCAAAAGACTTCTCAAACTTGTTTCCTCACCATTGTACTTGTCTACAATGTTCCCAAAATTGATAATCACCATGATTTGCTACTGGTTTCACTCATATGCATACCAAGAACCTACTCAAAACTGCCCAAATTTGAAAAAAACAAGGTTTTATGACTGTTGACTACTATTGGAATGCACAGGGACAGGTCTAGCATGCCCAGGCTGTCAAAGAATGTTCCCAGACTTGAGATTGAAGAAAATTTACTACTCCTTAAAGGTCAGAATATGTCTCCAATATGCTAAGGTTAGCCCAGAATGAGGCCAGGTTTTATGACTGTTGACTGCTATTGGAATCCAAAGAGGAGAAGGACCAAATGGTAAAATTTGTTTAGGAATACAAAGAGAAAGTATAAATATTGGAGAAAGAATCCAATGATCTAAAACTGGATAATTATAATTTAATATATGCAAAGGGAACTGCACTCCATTCATCGTCTTTAGCCTATCCAACTAATTAGCTTGCAAACATTTTATGAGATATGACCTTCAAGAAATTAGAACTTAGCAAGGTTAAAGAATACTTACGAAAAATGAAGATGAGGTAGGGCTCCTAAGAGATTTGGCACAAAAAATACACTCTGCCATCACTGACTTACATGAGACCAAGATCAAGTTGCAAAAATAAGTAGATCACGTTATAAATAAGCTCATATGGAATCCCCTTTTAAAAGGATAAAAACACTTGGTTTGGGATCAAATAGCCATCACCCTCACCAAGCATTGGATCTATTTCACTATTGTTGAATATGAGTGACCCTAGCTTCTACTACTATGAAAGATATCAAGAGTACATTGGCTTAGTTGGAAAAAAACCCAGATATTTCCAAATATATCATAGACATCTTGAACACTAGAACCAATGAGGAGTTGAAAGCATTGACAATAATATATACAAAAAAGACCAACATGGATGTCTCTAATTTGATTAATAAAAGGAATATATCTGAAATAAAATAGGGAAAAGCAACCCAACTAGAAAGGGATGCAAATTCATTCAAATCCATCTTTGACAATATTGTAAGTCAAGGTCTTTCATCCCCTTAGGATGGTAAAGGGGATTTATATCCCAAACAACATTATGAAAATCTGATTGCATTTTGCTAGAATAAAAACTTGAAGTTTTAATATGTATATGGAATTATTAAAGGGAAGAGTGTACATGATAAGCTACAAGAATATTTTGGATATGGCCCTTATACAAATTTGGATATGGTACTTACAGAGATGAAGGCATATGAATATCCCCTAGGAAATACAGAAGAAGTGAACCATTGTAAGGATCTAGTAGTCAAGGGGCTCTCTGTCTAGAAGAGTGAATGCAAGGAAAAACAGAGATACAACAAAATTAGGATAAACAAACAGATAAACAAGACCATCATGCAAGGAGGCTTGCATGGTATCAAGAACTACATCAAGAAAGTTTAAATGTTGGCATTCCATAAGCTATGCTATATAAAAGCATTAAGGCCTATTCAAAACAAAGGAGTGATATCAATTTGTACACAACCAAGATGCAAGAACTTGAAACCTTTGATTTATATGACAGGATATATTTCTTCTTAATGAACTATAAATAACGATGGTCTAAATGGGTATACTTGAAACCTTTGGATTTATATGACTGGATATCATTCTTCTTAATGAACTGTAAATAATGATGGTCTAAATGGGTATCTTCAATAGATAACTCATTCTAAAAAATATGAGTGTGTTTTGGCATGCAAGAAAAAATGAGATAATTTATACATTTCTGAATAATACAATTTAGGAAGATGCCACTTAGGTAAAAGATATATTTCTTCTACACATACTGTATATGTACTGAACTTTGTAACCAAATATTTCAAAGTGACTAGATCATCCATACTACAAAGGCTAGATCTTCCACTGGTCTATGAGGAGATGCACCTCCAAATTCAGTATACCTAGAAAACCAGACACAATGTTTCATATTACTATAAGTTGAAATTACATTTAAAACTGACAATAAACATTGCTGCATATTTTTGTTTTTCAATTTTTCACAATAAATGTTTTACTACAGAGCTTAGAATCTTCAAAATATCAGTTTATCAAAGGAGGCATTGCTAGGATTTCCTTCAACTTCTTACTTCTCCTGAACAAATTTTGAAGTTCAAAATATATTTAAGCGTGAAATAAAGTAAGTTGTCATTCCATCAATTGAAATTAACTACAAACTAATCTCAGTACCAGTCACTCCAGGATTCTGTCCACATTGTTGGCTTATCAGGATTATTAGGTACAAAGTTGTCGCAGTAGAAACCATTGCAAGTGTTTATGTGTTTCAAATATTAAAGAAGAAATAAGGTAAACCAATGGAATCTTGGATATCTCAACATTGATTATTACAAGACTAAGAAAAACAGAATGTAGAACCCTGAAAACCCCACAATCTATTAAATGGAAACTATTTTGCTTTCAATTACACTCAGTAGTAGTCATTCATCAAAATTAAAATGACAATTTATTTGTGTCTACACTAATTACTTATTTTAAAGTCCATTGGTATGAATTGTACAGAATATGCAAAGGTAACTAATTCAATTGATGCAACTGGTGCAATATTTTGATACAATTTGACAATTTCATCCAGAGACAGGGGTCACCAAATGCCCAGTTAAAGATATTATCATATAAATATCTAAGAGGGTGTCGTTAACAGATCTCACCACAGGGTCTAGTGCATCATCCTGTTTGCACATTACCCAGGGTACACCTGTATCCATTCCCACAGCCATCTAGGCAGCCCAATTCATGTAATTCACTCCAACAGGCCCAAACAACGTTTCTTCAGGTTTATACTCATTTTCCACCTGTAAGAACACTTTGTTATTAGTCCTAATATTAAGAAATCAAACCAGAAATCAAACCAAGTTTACATAGAAAGTTAAAACACATGCCATATCGCTCTTTTCTGCATCAAGAGATTGCCCAAAATCACCTAAATCACACTCAGACTTGGTTTATAGGGTCTGAAATTAACTCAGGTCTATTTTTTTAGGTTTGTTTGCACCCCTTTTGTGGAGAAAAAGAGCCCAGAATTCAAAACCCCTTAATACATGTTGTCACTCAATGGCTCTCTCATTAGTGCAAGAAGGCCATTTCAAACGGTTGGGGCTAGATGCAATTTTTGGGTAACTTTGGCATAATAGATACCCTAGACATGCTTTCAACACTATGAGAAGAGGAGGATTTTTTCAAAATATAATAATAACACCAATCCATATAAAATACCTCTAACCTTTCTCAAATAAATATCCTCCAAGAAGCACGAAAGAGTGATGCACAGCCTCCAAACCAGGTACAAAGATCCTAAAAAACTAGACACTATCATGACAGGGCCATGAAGGATGCACAGTGTACACTTAAAAGGGTGGATGTCCATCAAACAAACGGAAAGGCTCCCACAAGGTTCAATGTCTTCATCATAACTATTCCCTACAGGTTGATTGCAGCCATCATTATGGTGAATGCTGATCAAGAACAGGCCCCTTTAACACAAAGAAAATGCAGATTTAGAGCTGCTGCTATGGACAACCAATACATATGTTGCTAAAAAATACACCTAGATCTGTTAATACTCCTTTTACTGCAAGTTTGAAAGTGAAACAGTCCACAAATTTCCCAGTGAATTCTGTGCTAGTGCTGCCAAGGATAATCCTGCTTATACAGAGCTTGTTCTGCTGAGTTTAAGACTGATTTAAGGCTTCCATGAATGCCCTTGGTCAATTCTGTTAGTGCCTCATTCCTGCTACATGATCCTCTTAAAAGGAGGAGAGATTTACATGCCTTCTTTTGCTAGACCTGAAAGTTCTAATAGATTGGTCCATTATTAACAGGCCAAACATCATGTGAAGATGTGAATGACTGTAAGCAACACTGAATATAGTTATCAAGTTTGCTGGGTTTTCAAACTACTGAAATTGGTCACCACAAATTGAGCATTGGATGTAGTAGGCATAGTTGAGCTATTGTTCATTGGAAAAAACCGAACAAATTGGCCTGTAAGTGATACAACAGGTTTTCTCACTATCATCAAGTTTTTTGACATAGCTTTTAAAATTAGTCCTTTCAATAATAGCTTCCATATTCCTACCAACCATCTCACCTTGAATCAGACTTCTAAGCCCTTCAATCGGTTTCCAAAATTGCAACAAAGAATTTCTTACTTTGGGTGTTATGTTAACTCTTTATGACTAATTACCTCTCCATGACTGAACTGCAATGCTCTCGAAAGTGTCTGATTTTGACCAGAATGTCCATCATGAATTTGAGCTATAATTTACATACATCATCATACTAATTGCAATACAAACATTCATAAACAGGATACTCCAGAGTTATCTCACCATCAGGAATATATTCAGCAGATGGACCAGCAAATCTCTCCACCCAATGTTTAAGATTCTTAGCTTCTTTGTAGCATAGACCTTTCTCTACAACCATAGAAACAACAGTCTTGGCACTCCACTCGTCATTTGACCCTGTTGCTGTGCAAAATCCAGTTGTGCCATAGGAGTTGAAACCCCAAATTCTGCTTGGCTGCTTGCAATTGAGTTGGCATGGCATATTTAGGAAAATGTAAGTATTCAATCACACAATCACCAATATCCCATGAATATCTCATGCTAGGGAATCATCATAATATGCAGAATAATCTAAACATCAAACACCTAGGCCATCCATGTTTTTCAAGACTCTAAGCTTTAAAATCTAGAATCTCAATATCAAATGAATCTAATAAATATTCAAATGTTTATTTGTACAGACAATCTATCAATTCTGCAAACTTCCCCCTTCATTTTTTATTGAGTAGGAAAAGCTCAAGGCTCAAAGTAAAATCATGCTTACCAGGCACCCACATTCTCACAGTGGATACAAGACCCACACTTATGCTCTCAACATAGCTTGGGAGGTTCATACTTATGTTGTTTCTGCAATATACTCATCTAGAAATAGCAAGACAACATGTTGGTCCAATGAAATCTATAAAAGATGGCAGCTAGATTTCTAGCTTAAAGAAGGGTGAAAAATGAAAGACTTTTTTTATATGGTTGATGATATT